>BQNB010158801.1:0-14987 GCA_026074375.1 Tanacetum coccineum | reverse complement strand
AAACATGAAGAAAGTATCAAACAAGAATCTTAAGCCATTTATCAAGTGTGCTAGAATATAAATTTTAGTTGATAATAATCTTAGGATATCGGATTTCCCCAAACTAATGACAAGCAAAGGCTAGGAAGCTCGAATGGACCGGGACAAAACACCGAACACGAGAGTCTTCAGAAAATTTTGGGTCAATCCCGCAAACAATCACAAATACAAACAACAACAAGAATCGGAAAAGTACAAGCCTCCTTACTCACAATAGAAATAAGAAAGAAGATAGAAAATGGATAAGTGACAATCGTGGTTTGAGCAGGTTAGCTTATGCCTTTAGACTTTAGCTTTTTGCTTATTTTATGTGATTCTTGTGTGCTATGTGGTCGTTTTGATTTATAAGTGTAGTATTTTTATGTGCATGTGATCATTTTAGAATTTAAATGATCATTTTGTTATGTGTGCACATAAGTTGAGTTAAGTAATCCATTCTTTTGAGTGGGGAGTTTGGGAATGAATGATGTTTTGCATGTGTAGCTACGTCAAATCTTGGTTTTAAAGGTTAAAGCGTTTATGAATATATATGGTTTTTGGAAAGGAAAGATGTGATTGAAATATGCAAGTTTACATCAAACTTTCCATATTTAGCAAGTAAATTTGGAAATGAAAAGTTAATTTCAGAAAGTCTAGTTTGTTGCGTTTAAATAAAAAGGTATACTCAAATTAGCTTAGGTTTTTATAAAAACTTAAGGTAATGATTAAAATTAAGAAATTAATAAAAAAAAATAGGGAAGAGGGGCCGATCGGTTTTAATTAAAAAAAAGGGTTTTGGGTTTTAATTTTTGTATAAGCCTAATTAGAATTGGACTAGGATAGTTAGGGTCTTTAAATAAAAGGCCTAGCACATAATCCCTTTTCCCCTAATACCCTAAAACGTCCCATAATCCCTGGAGAACAAAAAAATAGTCGACTGCCATAAGTGAACCAAGAAAGATTCAAGAATTTTGTTAGGGTTTTGCTCATAAAGGTAAATATATTAAACCTCTTTAAATCTTTTAATTCTTATAGCTTAATTATGATAGACTAGGGTCTTAATAAAATATAGATCTTAATGAGTAATTAATGTTAATAGTATTGATTAGAATTGAATTAGGGGCATAACCATGCAAATTACATGTTAGTGTTTGCATGAAATCTTGATTTAGTGTTGAGCAGAATTAGGGCTGTGTTCATGAGTGATTTTCTCTATGATGAAGAATGATATTTAAGAGTTTCTTTTTTTTTAAACAGTAGCCCTCTGAGTCTTCTTTCCAAAGAATCCAGCCCCAAGGGTTTTCGTGGTCGGGAAGGTTGTCAAATAATCTTTATAAGATAAGTGTGCAAAACAGTGAATTTTCTGACGGGTTTCAGTTAGGGTTTTGATTTTTCTAAAAATACTTAGACACCTTCTCAAGGGCTAATATTCACGTGGAAGTCATTTCATATGTTGTGTGTGACCCCTGATTTTTGGCTAAGTATGGGGTGGTGTTTAAAATGGTCAGCTAACATCAAACTTTTAGGGTGTCTGTTACTAGCCGAATTTTGGACACTTGGTGTTATGATTTTCTAAAGGGTATTTATAAAAGAGTATGAGCTTTGGGGGAGTAATTGGGGGTTCATAAGTCATATTAGTAACCTGTGGAATTTTTCCAAGAATTATAAAGATGTATAAGTGGTGCGTTTAGGGCGTGCAAGTGAGTCTAAAATTCTGCTCAAATCCAGAAAATTGAAAGTGTAAGAATAAAGTGTAAGCTAGTTATGTAAGAATTTAAAAAGGTACAAAATGAGTTTAGAACATTGATAGATCGCTTAGAATCCATCATAGTTGAGGTTACACCTTATTGGAGTGATGACCAAAGTGATGTTAATATCCGTACGTTTTGTTGTTTAGATCTTTGTGAAGCTTCTTGGAACCTTTTTGGATTAAGCTAAGCTAAGGTGAGTTTCATAGTCCCACTTTTACTTCGTTTTAAACTTGGGATGGAAATGATGCTAGTATGGAAATGTTTTGATTACTGTGATAATGTGTTTAAAGTGATGCATGGACTTTATGTGGCTATTATATGTTATGTGCTACATGTTTGTGATGTGATACGCTCCATGGCTTAGTGATCAATTGGAGTGGGTTTTGTGGTATGCTCCATGGCTTAGTGATCAATTGGAGTAGTTCTGCGATAGAGACGTCTCGTAATCGTGTGAATGGTATTGGTTTGGATTGGATTTGATTTGGTTTACATGATAGCTTATATGGTAGTTCATTTATTGTCATGCAATGTTTTCATTTATCACAGTAATGATTTAATTAGAGTTATATCGTGTCTTAAACCTATGACTCTCACCAACTTTATGTTGACATTTTTAAGCATCATTTTCAGGTATTCAGCGTGAGGACTAATGATGCTAGAGAAGTGGGTAGAGATCTATATTTGAGAATGAGACATTAGGATTGGCTTGTGAAGCTCTCCTTATGTGTTCTCTTTGCTTTGTGTCGTTGTATGATGTGTGTTGGATTATTTACGTTTGGGAGTGATTTAAGTTTGGGATTGATTTACTTTTATGTTGGCTTATGCTTTACGCGTGTATGACATTACTTAATAATGCAAGACTCTTTTATCTTGTATTGGGTATTGTTATGACACATAGTATCCCCTGTAGTTATTTTCTTTTCCTTTTAGTTTCTCTATAGTAGACGCCATTGTGTTGTAACGATATCCATGAAGTTACACCTCGTACTTCCGCCTTGGCGGGGTGTTACAGATTGTTATTAGAGCCTATGGTTATAGACAAGTAGGTGGTTGAACCTAGACTATAACCTAGGAGTCCTTGCATAGGTACATATTAGGGTATGAGCTGCTAGCAGTATGACTAGGATGCATTTTGCTTTGACCTCCTGATCTTATTATTTCATTCTGCCAACCTTATTTAGCTATCTTGATTTCCTTTAGCTGATTGTGTGTGCCCTATCTTAATATCTAGCTATGTTGCCTAAGTATCGATATGGAGTTGCAGTAGCTAAAGGACTTAAGGGGTACTATAGCCCAGAGATGGGAAAATAGGCGACTAGGAGCAGCCATAAAATACGTGTGCCAATTAATTTGTACCCTTGCAAAGTGGAAGAAAGGTTGACCATAAAATGGGAGGATGGAAGGTATGCGGGGAAATTAGAGACATCTGTAACTAAAAATGGTGTGACTATTAGGTACCCGGGGAAAAACCGGGAGTATCAGCGAACTGAGGAAGAAGAAGAAGAGAGAAGGAGAGAGCTAGCTAGGATAATGGCGGAACATGGTAAAGCAAAAGGTGATGAAGGGTCAAGGGAGGATGATTCAGACTTAGAGTCCACGAGCAGTAATACACCACCGGACCTTGAAATGGATAATGTTGACAGTGATGATGGAAATTGAGTGTTGTTATGTTATGAACTCCAAACTTCTAGGATTTATTTCGGATTGTCCAACCTTGGTTGGAATTGGTTGTTTTAGGATTTTCTTTTGAATGTTAAATATTATTGGTTTTATCTAATGAAATGGTTTAGAGTATTTGATTTTGTTTTGTTTATGTGATGATTTGTTAATGTGAAATTATGTGCTATGTGTTATATTTGGTAATATTGAGAAGTGTATTCAAAGGAGGGAGTACATTTGTGAAAGGGGACACCTATAATTATGGTGGCCAACATAATTATACATGTGCCACAACACAAGTGGACTCGCAAGCATGAGTATATGGAATTAATGTTACCATGTGTTGTGGTTGATAAGTTATATGTGTTTTAAGTAATGGTTTATTTTGGTATTAATAGTCGTATGATAGAATAGTCGAGTTTAAAAACCCTTTACCTTTCCCTTGTCTAATGAGCATTGCTATTATTTTATCAAAATGGTGCGAACTAGACATAATAATGATGATTGTTAGGAATAATTGTAATACTTAGTTTCTACTAGTAGGTATGTAGTTCCTACTGGTAGAGTAGTAGTTCCTACTGGCAGGTATGTAGTTCCTGCTGGTAAGGTTATTATCATACTTAGTCCTGGTAGAGTCAAATAGTTATTCCAGGATAAGGTTTTAGTTAGTTAGAGATGAGGATATGCATGAGCTAAATTAGGAAGAGTCATGCATATTATTCTCATGTGTTTTTAGTAGATGCCGATTAGGGTTTCACCACTATAAAAAGAACCCACGGCTTAGGGAAATAGAGAGATCCAAAAAACACAATTCTCCTTGTTCGTTAATAGAAATCCATAGAAGGATCTTTTAGTTTTTATCAGTCTTGTTCTTCTTATTAGTTGTGTCTATATTCCGCGTAGACATTAGCTTTTCTAAGCAAGAGTCTCTCTTGTGTTTAGCTTGTGATTACATAGGCTATTCACCATCCTTAACAGGCAGTAAAGATCTATCTAGAGTGGGATCCAACAAGTGGTATCAGAGCTTGTTGAGAGTCTCTCATAAGAAGAATATTCCTAGATCTAAGATCCTTATAAACCTCACAACCAAACACCTCTCTACACCTTTAAAATGGCAGGATCTGACAATGAAAGCGATGATGCTAGTGTTCATAGTGAAGCCACCATTGCTCAACAACAACAAAACATTCAACCTCAAATCATTACCACTGTCTCAAACAACAATGCAAAGTTTCCTTATTTGAAGAAGGATGAGTATGAGGTCTGGGCTATGAAGATGGAATACTGGATCACAAACAATGATATGAATATCTGGAAGGTGATTCAAAATGGCAACAGCTTGAAAAGGACTGGAAGAGATCGTGATGGAAGGGTCATTATTCTTCCCCCAACGACTGCAGATGAACACATTGCTGTTCAGAGGGAATCAAAGGCAAGAACTACCTTGCTTCAGTCTATTCCTGATGATCATGTGGCTGATTTCCATTATATGGATGATGCAAGGGATATATGGAATGCAGTCAAAGCTAGGTTTGGTGGAAATGCCGAATCCAAGAAGATGAGAAAGTCTATGCTGAAGCAAGAATTTTCAGAGTTCAAAATTAAGGAAGCAAAGGGATTGCACAAAGGATATGACAGGTAACCAACTCAAGGCCAAGCCTGAGGATGAAGATATTAATCTCAAGTTTCTAAGAGCTTTGCCTTCATCATGGTCTCAGGTAGCTTTAACCTTGAAAACCAAAGGTGGACTTGAACTTCTGTCTTTTGATGATTTGTACTACAAGTTAAAGACTCTTGAGGTAGATATCAAAGGATACTCTACTTTTTCCTCAAGCCAATCTGCAAGTCCAAGTCATTCTGCATTTGTTAGTACCACCAGTGCTAGCAAAAAGATGTCATATGCAGATAGTCTAAGCTTTTCTTCATCTACCTACACTGTTCCATCTAACTCTAAGATTGGGACTCATAGATCTGGTAATGTAATTGAAGATGTTCTTCAATCCTTTGTTGATGATACTGAGCCAGAATAACAACTGGATTATGAAGATTTTGATCAGATAGAAAAATTAGATCTGGAGGAGATGGACTTAAAATGGCAAATGGCTATGCTTTCTGTTAGAGTACACAAGTTTGAGCAGAAAGCTGGAAGAAAGATTGATTTTGATAAGAAGGAATCTGCAAGGTTCAACAAGAAGAAAGTCAGATGTTACAAGTGTCTTCAAAGAGGCCACTTTGCCAGAGAATGCAGGGCAAAGGGAGGAAATGACAAGCAGAGATATTCGTCATTCAAGATTCAGGAGGTTGGAAAGAAGGAAGAAGATTCCAAAGCATTGATCACTGTTGATACATTGGTTGATTGGACAGATCATGATGGTCAGAGTGATGGAGTTATTGCTTCTAAGGAGTTTGGTATGATTGCTGGATGTGATACTGAGGATGCAATTGAAGAAGGTGCTGCCAAGATATACAACTTGATCACTGGAGCTGATACAAAGGAAGTCAGTACTGCAGGTGATGCTGGAGAATTTGCTCTCATGGGTGTCACTTCTGAGGTACATAACTGCCCTTTTGGTTGTGACAATAAGTATAATGAACTTCAAAAGCAGTATAATGAACTTAATAAACAAAATAGTGAAATTTTATTCAGTTCAAGCCTTTTAATAAGAAATCACTTAAAAACTTTGGGAAAAGAAAAGAGAGTTCTTCAGAAAAACCAGTGACACTTAAAGATAAGATTCGGGTGTAGTCTTGAAATAGAAAATACAACTTATCTTACTAAATATTCTGAAAGATAAAATGTTATTATGAGACTTGCTAGAAAGGGGACCTACAGACAAAACTTGATAATCACTTAGTTCAAACTGAAAAGTGGAGAACCTCTTCCAAAAACCTTTGTTCAGATTTGTTGAATAGTTCCCAGTTGTAGAAATAAAGTGTAGTTGGGGATTTACTACTTATAGGGAAAATTGAGATATGGATGGGATGACTCTGCATTTAGTGTATTTACCAACTAACTCTGAAGAAGTGGAAGGTAGGACCTATTTCAATTGGTTTGCCAAACTAATAGTGTGAAAAGGTTGTGCCTCCACCTCATTGGAGACTACACACCTCTATTAGATCACACTGAACTTAGATGATTCACAAATGTCTTATTGGTACAAAGTCCTCAACATTCTGGTGACTCTAATTCTGTGTCTAATGGACTTTGTCTCTTGTGTTAACAGTTGACAGTCTTACAGAGGTTCAACTCAAATGACTTTGTCTCTAGTGATTCAGTGACAAATCTTCAGGACCATGGTCAAATGATTCTATCTCCGGTGCACCACTTCGTAGTGTATCCACGTTGAGAGTGAAGCTGAGATTGGAGTCGAATGTTAGGGAACACCTATCCAAGAAACCCATTATTGTCAGGATTTTACCTAGTTCTCTTGTAAATAGTTTTGATAGAATGAAAACTCTTCTAGGGGACTTCTTGTAATTAGAATGGTTATTTTATACAAAAGGTAGGTCATTTTAGGGAAAAAATGCTTATTTTGTTCTAAGTTAGTTCATACTTGGTAGAGTATTAGTCTGGTGAATCAATAGTTAGTCCAGGATAGAATAGTTAGTTAGGTAAGAGATATGGTATGCATGAGCTAAATAAGGAAGATATTCATGCATATCAATCTCACGCGTTTTGAGTAAATGCTGATTAGGGTTTCTCCACTATAAAGAGAACCTACGGCTTAGGGAATTACACACATCCAGAAAACACAATTCTATTCTACTTATTCATTAATAGAAATCCATAGAAGGATCTTTTAGTTTTTATTAGTCCTGTTCTTCTTATTAGTTGTGTCTATATTCCGATAGACTTTAGCTTTTCTAAAGCATGAGTTACTTCTTGTGAGTAAGCCTTGTGATTACATAGGTTAATCACCATCCTTAACAGGCAGTAAAGATCTATCTAGAGTGGGATCCAACAAGTGGTATCAGAGCTTGTTGAGAGTCTCTCATAAGAAGAATATTCTAGATTTAGATCCGTATAAAAACCTCAAACCAAACACCTTTATATACCTTTAAAATGGCAGGATCTGACAATGATAGCGATGATGCTAGTGTTCATAGTGAAGCCACCATTCCTCAACAACAACGAAACAATCAACCTCAATACATTACCACTGTCTCAAACAACAATGCAAAGTTTCCTTATTTGAGAAGGAGATGAGTATGAGGTCTGGGCTATGAAGATGGAATACTGGATCACAAACAATGATATGAATATCTGGAAGGTGATTCAAAATGGCAATAGCTTGAAAAGGACTGGAAGAGATTGTGATGGAAGGGTCATTATACTTCCCCCAACGACTGCTGATGAACACATTGCTGTTCAGAGGGAATCAAAGGCAAGAACTACCTTGCTTCAGTCTATTACTTGATGATATGTGGCTGATTTCCATTATAGGTTGATGCAAGGGACATATGGAATGCAGTCAAAGCTAGGTTTAATGGAAATGCCGATTCTAAAAACAGATGAGAGGTCTATGCTGAAGCAAAAATTTCAGTGTTCGAATTAGTGAAGAAAGGGTTTGCACCAAAGGGTATGATGGAATGCAGAAGATTATAAGTCTGTTAACATACTCAAGGCCAAGCCAGAGGGTGAAGATATTAATATTAAAGTTTCTAAGAGCTTGCTTCTCTGGGTCTAAGGTAGCTTTAACCTTGAAAAACAAAGGTGGACTTGGAATTTCTTTTCTTTTGATGATTTATTATCTACAAGTTAAAGACCTCTTGGTGGTATATATCAAAAGGATACTCTACTTTTTCTTTAAGCCAATCTGCAGGTCAACACATTCTGCATTTGTTGTTGCCACCAACTAGTGCTAGCAGAAAGATGTCATATGTAGATAGTCCAAGCTATTCTTCATCTACCTACACTGTTCCATCTAACTCTAAGATTGGGTCTCAAAGATCTAGTAATGTAATTGAAGATGTTCTTCAATCTTTTGTTGCTGATACTGAGCCAGAACAACAACTGGCTTATGAAGATTTTGATCAGATAGAAAAATTGGATCTGGAGGAGATGGACTTAAAATAGCAAATGGCTATGCTTTCTGTTAGAGTACACAAGTTTGAACAGAAAGCTGGAAGAAAGATTGATTTTGATAAAAAGGAATCTGCAAGGTTCAACAAGAAGAAAGTCAGATGTTACAAGTGTCTTCAAAGAGGTCACTTTGCCAGAGAATGCAGAGCAAATGGAGGAAATGACAAGCAGAGATATTCGTCATTCAAGATTCAAGAGATTGGAAAGAAGGAAGAAGATTCCAAAGCATTGATCACTGTTGATACATTGGTTGATTGGACAGATCATGATGGTTAGAATGATGGAGTTATTACTTCTAAGGAGTTTGGTATGATTGCTGGTTGTGATACTGAGGATGCAATTGATGAAGGTGCTGCTAAGATATACAACTTGATCACTGGAGCTGATACAAAGGAAGTCAGTACTGTTGGTGATGCTGGAGAATTTGCTCTCATGGGTGTCACTTCTGAGGTACATAACTGCCCTTTTGGTTGTGACAATAAGTATAATGAACTTCAAAAGCAGTATAATGAACTTAATAAACAAAATAGTGAATATTTTATACAAGTTCAAGCTTATAAGAACTCACTTAAAACTTTGGAAAAACAAAAGAGAGTTCTTCAGAAAAATCAGTTGACACTTGAAGATAAGATTAGGGTGTTGTCTATTGAACTAGAAAATACAACTAATCTACTAAAACATTCTGAAAGAATAAATGTTATTGCTGAGACTGCTAAGAAAGACTTACAGACAAAACTTGATAATCACTTAGTTCAAACTGAAAAGTGGAGAACCTCTTCCAAAAACTTGTTCAGATTAGTTGATAGTTCCATGTCTGTTAGAACAAAAGTGGGTTTGGGATTTACTAACTATATAGGGGAAAATGAGTTAGGATGGGATGACTCGGCATTTAGTGTATTTACCACTAACTCTGAAGAAGTGGAAGGTAGACCTCATTTCAATAGGTTTGCCACAACTGATAGTATGAAAGTTGTGCCTCCACCTCTCTCTAGAGACTACACTCCTCTATCAGATCACACTGACTTAGATGAATCACAAATGTCTTATGGTACAAAGTCCTCAACCTCTGGTGACTCTAATTCTGTGTCTAATGACTTTGTCTCTTGTGATAACAGTGACAAGTCTTCAGAGGTCAATTCAAATGACTTTGCCTCCAGTGATTCAAGTATCAAATCTTCAGAGCCCAAGTCAAATGATTCTACCTCCTGTGCTTCTACTTCCAGTATATCCACATCTGAGAGTGAGGCTGAGATTGAGTCCTTTGCTGGAACACCTATCCAAGAACCCATTATTGTTCAGGATTTACCTAGTTTCTCTTGTAATAGTTCTGATAAGAATGGAAATACTTCTAGGACTTCTTGTAATAAGAATGGTTATTTTAATAAAAAGGCAGGTCATTTTAGGAAAAATGCTTCATCTGTTTCTAAGTTATGTTTTGTATGTGGTAGTAGTACTCATCTTATTAAGGATTGTGATTTTTATGAGAAACAAATGGCTAATAAGACTGTTGGTAATGGGGTGGGACCTGTACATAGTAGGAATAATGTTAATCATCAAAATCAGTTTGTCCCATAAGCTATACTTCTTAGAACTGGCAAAGTAAACATTACTCCTGCTAGACCAAACAGTTCTACTGTATGCCTAAGAGCCTACACCAGTTCCTACTGGTAGGCAAAATAGGCCTATTCCAGTTCCTACTGATAGAGGAGATTCTCCATCAGTAACTTCTGTTTGGTGGCAAAGTACTGCTAGACCTATGCCCCATTTAATTAGACCTACAAATTCTTATTTTCAGACTTATACACCATATGTACCTCAAATGTAACTTATAATCATTTGCTATTTGGTAGGGTGGATGGGCAACTGCTGTTAAGCCCTCGGCAGGGTGTATCTTGAAGGACACATAGATATGGTTATCTGGGTACCCAGACAATAGTGGATCTCGCACACTTCATGGGACATCCTTTTCAGAGCCACAAGTCATAAAAGGGCTTGGGTCCCCTTAGCTATAATTTTTCCATGTTGTATATTGTAGGAAAATTCTTTTTTGATGCTAAAGGATGAAGGGATCTTTGATAGTGGTTGTTCTAGGAGTTTGATGGTTAACATGAAAGATGGATGACTTTTAAGTATTTCAAGGAGGAAAAGTAACTTTTGGTGGTGGTGAGGTAGGCGATTAGTGGCAATTGAGACCAATCAGAACTCCACACTGGATTTTGAAATGTCTACTAATGTGATGGAACTGCAAACAATTCAACTTGTTTCCTCCATCTCTCCGCATGGTGGGTCAAAGAAGGGATTTTAGAGTTTTTCACTACATGATTGTCTTGTGCTATCCAAGGACTTTATGCTTCCAGATGAAAGTATGGTGCTACTTAGGGTTCCAAGGAAACATAATCTTTACACCATTAACTTGAATAATCTCAGTCCCAAGGGAAATTTGGCTTGTTTGGTGGCAAAAGCCTCAGTTGATGAATCTGTGCAATGGCATAGGAGGATGGGTCATGTTAACTATAAAAACATGAACAGGTTGGTAAAGGGTAACTTAGTTAGAGGACTACCCCCTAAACTTTTCAAGAATGACCATACCTGTGTTGCATGTTGTAAAGGCAAGCAACACAAAACCTCTTATAAGGCCATTATTGCTGTGAGCTCCATTTCTGAACCTTTGCAATTGCTTCATACCAATGATAATGTGGCTGATTTGTTAAACCATAAGAGATGCTAATGAGCTCCATTTCTAAACCATAAGAGATGCTAATGAAAAGAAACTTATTCAAGTGCTTAAAATACATACTGATGATAATGTGGCTGATTTGTTAACCAAGGCATTTGATGGACCTAGGTTTAATCATCTTGTGGTTAACATTGGGATGCTCAATCCATAGATACTATGATTGAGGGGAGGATTTGAGTCCAAGGGGAGGACTGTTGTTGTAAAATTTTCTATAATATTGGTTTTTAAAATTTTTTTACCACTTAGTTTTTCGTGCTACAATATGGTTCTCCTAGTAGTTGTATCTTTCTCCTGGTAGTTTTAACTTTTTCTACTGGTAGTTTTAGTTCCTCTTGCTAGATATATAAATTAGTTCATTTGAGTAGTTAATTTTTGACTTCTATTTTATTGTATCTGTTTTTGTGTGTTGTGGCCTTATTCCTTTGCAGGGATAAGATGGTTTCAAGAGGGTGATTAGTTACTTTCTTAGTGTTCTACATGGCCACATGGTTTTTTTTTATGCCATAAGTGTTCATAATCGAGTTCAAGTGTTCCCTTGGTGGTGATGACGTTTTATCAAGATAAGAAAGCTGAGGGAGTTGGTCTTGTTCTTTGGGGAGATCTTAAGATTTTGATGGATTCACCTGAAGTGAATGATGGTAGTGATTTTTGGAAGAACCAACACACCTGGAGTATTCAAAACTGGAAGCTATATTCTTTTTCTGGTGTTCATGTGTTGGAGACAGTTAGTGGACTGGTTATACATATGTTTGTGGACAAGAAGTATCCCCTCACTATAAACCTTATCGAAAGGATGCTCGATCATCAGCTGGAGATTTGTCACGGAACAGTGGGTAATGAACTTACCACTGCGGTTCAGTTGATTGCCTTTCTCAAGAAACAAATTTCTGATTCCAAGCGTCCTAAGGTTCATGAATGGTACTGTTAAGTTTATTATATATCATAAATCTTTTTGCTATTTAAAATATATTTTTGATATATAAAGTTTTTATGTAGAACCTCTATACTTATTAGCTTTTGCACAGTGTGCCATAAACATTTTTGAGTGTGCACCAAGTTTTGGATATGGAAACAGTTTTTGGCATGCTGCTTGGTTTTATTGCAACACATTTTGAACAAAAAGAGAAATTTTCAGGGTTTGGGTGTTGGTTAACCACCACACAACAAATGGTGTTCAACTCACCATGTCTCACAGACAAGAAAGAGTTGATTCACCATGAGGGTACGGCTCTGGTGTGATTCTCAAATCCGTTGATAGCTTTAATAGTTTGCTCAAAACTATAGGGTATTTAACTCACCCATGCTTCTTTTGCTGAGAGTTGAAATGGTCATCAATCCACCATGGATAATGCCCTTATTGGGAACCAAAGGATTGGCTAGTCCAAACGCAAACGGCTTTTGGTAAAGACTTAACAAATCCGTTGATAGCTGACAATTTGCTAAAAATTGTAGGGTAATCAACTCACCTTGTTATCACAACAAAGAGTTGGCTAGTCCTGAGCAAACGGCTACAGGTAAAGACATATAAAATCCGTTTATGGCTGTGATGATTTGCCAAAAATCATTAGGGTATTCCAATTCACCATTGATTCATGTTCTAAGAGTTGGACTGGTTACTAATTCACCAGGGTGATGTCATGATTCCACCAAAGAATTAGCTAGCCCAAGAGTGAGTAGCTACTTGGTAAAGGATTATCAAATCTACTCATGTAGCTGAGGTGGTTCCAAAGTCTGTTGCTGGTTCAAGTTTTGCTGCCTTTTAATGTTCAAGTTCAACAAGACTTTTGATGTTCAAGTTCAACCAGGCTACAAATACTGCAACCTATATGGGTCTATGAATGAAGACTCATCTGCTTGACCCAATATCTACTATAAAGATGCTGCTTCCTCTAGAGACATTCAGCTAATATGTGCAGAATTTTCAAGTATGCAGGACCAGACTCAAGCAGATTGGATGTTGTTGTAAAATTCATATTTCAATCCTCAAGGTTCAAGTTTGAAGATCTATCTAGAAACTAGAAATTAACATAGTTAAATTCCAGTTTAGGGGAGGATTGTTAGGAATAATTGTAATACTTAGTTTCTACTGGTAGGTATGTAGTTCCTACTGGTAGAGTAATAGTTCCTACTGGCAGGTATGTAGTTCTTGCTGGTACGGTTATTATCATAGTTAGTCCTGGTAGAGTCAAACAGCGATTAATGCTGATTGAAGATTAATTACAACTTGAAGATTAATGCTGATTTAGTTTCCTAATTATTTAGTTAACCATATTAAATACATTGACTAAGTATTTAATATAATTGTTGACTGGAATTAGTTTTCTTTGTAACGTCTCATGGTCTCTATTATATAAAGAGACATAGACTCGTAGATTACATACTGAAAAAACACAATTCTATTCTACTTATTGATTAATAGAAATCCATAGAAGGATCTTTTAGTTTTTATTAGTCCTGTTCTTCTTATTAGTTGTGTCTATATTCCGCGTAGACATTAGCTTTTCAAAGCAAGAGTCTCTCTTGTGATTAGCTTGTGATTACATAGGTTAATCACCATCCTTAATAGGCAGTAAAGATCTATCTAGAGTGGGATCAAACACCACCTCTAGTACTTCCACCAAAGGCAACAAAACCTCCATCAATATCTTGATAGTCAGTGAGTAAGGCTTTGTTCTCTGTCATGTGCCTGGAGTACCCACTGTCAAACATTCCTTTGTACTTTAAAGCTTGTTGTGGATTCCCCTGCACAAAAATAAGAGAGTTATTTTTTCTTGGGGACCCAAGCCACTATTGACTTGAGTCTGCCTTGTGGATTAATATATTTAACCCTTTTTGAGATCCATGATCCACTATTATCTTTGGAGACATTGTTTAAATCAGTTTTCTTTGGTCTCCAAACACAACCTGCTGAGGCCTTCACAGCAGTGACCCTTTTTCCCTTAACAGTACTAACTGCTGTTTGTTCAGCAGTATTAACTCTTTTTACCCAAACAGTATTAACTTTTCCCTTTGAAATCCTGGTTTTAAGTACTGTTGTTTTATAAAAAGGCCTTTTAATAGGTGAATGTGTCTTAGGAAAGGTATTTGTTTTTGATTTAGAAACATTCACTCTATTTTCATGGGTAGCAGTATTAATATTCTGCTTGGCAGTACTAACTGTTGTTCTTCCAGACCTAGTTAAGACTGCAGTTGGAACAAATTTATTTTGATGATTGATCCTTTGAGTATTGTTCCAAATTGGTCTAACAAACCTATGACCAGTACCCTTGCTCTTATCATTCAAGACAGGTTTTCTAGACATTCTCTTTTCATGAAAATCACAATTTTTTATTAAATGATTGTGACTTCCACAAACAAAACAAGTTCTATTAGTGACCCCAAAACCTAACCCTTGTTTGAGTGACCATCTTAGGCTTGTCAGCTTGTTTATCAGTATTAACAGATTCATTCCTAGCTTTAGTAAACTCAATTTTTTTAAAACTAGGTTTGACTGTTGTTTGTTGATCCTTAGTTTCTACACTAATGTTGCTAGTTTGAGTGACATTAGCATCATCTTGAGATGTACTAGCACTAGTCTTGTTTGATGTAGGCCTATAGACATAATCATCCAATCCTGCAAAAGATAAGTCAGCTAATGGTGGCATGTAGTTCCCAGTGAGAGGAGGGGGAACTGCATGATATTCATTGTCTTTCTTAAACCTATCATTTGCTTGATTGTCATCACCATTACTTGAACGAC
>BQNB010158800.1:0-14987 GCA_026074375.1 Tanacetum coccineum | reverse complement strand
TTAAAAAACCCCTATCTTATTTCTTTGTAATGTCTTTCTAGCTCCTTGCTAGTTTTTTTTATAAAGTTGCCGTTCAAAAAAAAGTAGAGTACTATGGTCATACTGGCTGTTTCACAATCAAATATTTTCAAGATCAATTCATTAATCAAATGAGTTGAAGAAGTTCCAATAGTGGAAGGTTGGTTAAGAATTTAACTGTTTAATGTTTGTAGTTGTTATGTTTTTGGTTGCTCAAGAACCAATAGTGGAAGGTTGGTTAAGAATTTAACTTTTGGGTTTAAAAAATAGGACTGTGTCTTAGATAGATGCGATATGGTTTGTATCTAGAATTGTACTTACATGTATACAAAATCGATCATATCGAGAGATTCATTATTGTGACACTTTGATGTCAGTATAATAAAAAAAGATCCTTATATTTGTGTGATTATATTTTTTATTTTTAGTTAATTGTATATTAGTATAAAACAATACAATTAGCAGGATAGCCCGTTTCCAACATTAATTGCTTGCCCCGACCCGTCAATTCAATGCTGACCCGCTAATTTAATTCACCCGCTGCATAACAAAACACGTACCATGTGTACGTGTCCCTCTCCATCTAAATCCCACTATCACTCACAATATCATAACACACACATCCAACTCCTTGAAACACACACACTCAGATCCACCGCTACAAATCTCCGGCCACAAACGGATCTACAAAATTCACAAAATCACGGATCTACAAAATCTTCAGCGGTTACAGTGTTTCTTGGTAAGAAGATTTTGAGGTATCAAATTACAATTGCAAATTTAGATGGGTATGTGTTGTTTTGTGATAAAAATGTGATCTTGATGTTTTTTTTTAATTACATTTCTATATGGGCATTTGTTAATTAATTGGATCACGTTGTTTGATATGTGATTTGAGCTTAATTGAGATCTTTTTTTATGTTTTTGATTGTTATTGGTGGAATTCAATTCAATTGAAATGGTATTGCTAAAAAAATTGGATCTTGAATTATATGAAGTTTTAATCTTTCTATATGTCATCTGTCTTTTTTTTAATTCCAACAACATGTCACGGAATGGGTGAGTTCTCACATGTCATATGCATACATCATACTCTCAAAGGAATTGGTTCACCTCGAAACCATTTTATAGAGGGTTATGTTAATAATAAGATATCACTAACAAATGACGATCCGAAGGTCGGGGAGGATAAAACAAATACTTAGCCATATTATTGATGAGAGAAAAGAAAGATGTGTGTTTTCTAGAGAGAAAGACACACACTTAATGAGATACAAAATGAACCCTCACCCCTCCATGGAAGTATGGAGGGGGTATTTATAGTCCAAACACAACTAAACTATACTATAATGTCTAATCTAGTCCCTGCGTGTTTGACTATTAATGAACTATTGTAATTCCGGATATGTCACCATATTTTAAGGCTAACAATCTTCCCCCAATATGTGGACATACGGAATTACTTACAATGTTCCTATCAGGTACAAATACAACACAAATAAAGTCTTCCATAGCACTTCTAAAGCTGAAGATGTCTTCTGAGTTCTCCTTGTCTTGAAACTTATACTCCAGCTTGGATCTTCAGTGTCTTTACTTGTACAGGAACCATTGTAGTATGCATGAACTGGATTAACTTCCCCCCCAATTCATGCATCATGTCTTGAAAAGCTTTCTTCATAGACTCCTTTTTGGCGAAGTTTCTGAATCAGCTTCCCCCAAGACCAAACACCCTATCACTAACAAAATCTGAAACTTGTATGTAGCGACTGAACAATCTTCTACATGTCAATTGACGTACACACGTAGAATTTGTAGAAGTTAAACGCAAAGCGACACAACTGCCACTGCTTCTTGTCATTAGGGCTTGGTGAATATTCGTTCGGGGGTACATGCGAGAAATCATCAACAATTCTTCTCACGTATGCAGTATACTTCATAAACCATGCTAAGTAAAGTAGTATACACTACTTCCTCCTAGAAGTTGACATGGTAACATCAAAGTCAACTAAGTCCCGGATGTACACAACGACCATTTTTACGGGTTATACACCGAACCCAACTTCACTCACCTTGGAAGAAATTCAACCGTTAGGTCAAATTGAATTTCTAGCGCGATAGATTCTCCAGTAGTCATTCTCATGTTGGACAAAATGGAATATCTTTATATTTGTACTAAGAATGTAGCAAAGATAAAATTTGTATTATCTTTTCATAGAGTGCCTACCAGGACTCAACTAACTGCTTAATCCTACGTTCGTCATAATCTAATCAAGAAGGTTGGAATACATATATAAGTGTAAGTAGATGGTTTTCAAGAATGCTCCATTGCATTTCTTGAAGAAATTAATCACATCAATATATTATACTTAAATGAGTTTGTGATTCTTTAATGCACATCAAAGCATTTTTAAACAAAAGAACATATTTTAATTCCTTACAAGACAAATTGAACATTTTCTAAGGACTTATTACGTTTATAACAAACATTGAATACCATAATTAAATAGGTATTTGAATAAATGATTTTTTAACTGTTTTTATGCATTTGACACATATTTGTCAGTGTTATTTTTATCAATTCTAATAAACTTATATTTTTTTCAAATTATCTTTAATGATATTTTCTTATAACACATCATTTAAGCTACGAAGAAAATAAAATGCATAGGAATATCAGTATTATTCCTCTATAAATCAATTAATTATGAAAGTTTCTAAAATTCCTTAAACATAATTTTTTTCCCCAACATTAATGATATCCTAGGTGACATATATAATAATAAATTCTATTAAGACATTTAGTCCAAAATATGCAATATGAGTTTAAGTTGTGCTTTAAGTTTAAGAGCAAAGATTACATATGTTCTAACATTAGGCGCACTCGTGTTTGGTTTTTCGGAAATAGACACATTTAGCCAATTTGCATTGCATGTAAATTTCTTGAGAATATTCGGGACGAAAACATCCAATTTTTCAAATCCTACTTCATTATGTATTTCATGCATGTATTAAACATATTAACTAATATTTGGAGAAACACGTACAACTATTTGGACAAGTAGACTCATATGGCATTAACAATACAAGTGTGTTGATTTAAATGATCAACTGCCTATTCTTTATCATCTACAAAACGGATGCAATTTACATGTAGACATCAAGACAACATCTTTTATTATTAAATTTGATATAATTCTGAAACCACTAAACAAATAAGAATATCGATTTCTTGTCCATACTCAAAAACTTGTCAATAAGATTCGATAATATATCAACCATAATTTGAATAATGAATTGATATATTCTTGAAATCTTTCTTGACCCGTCATGAACACATCATTTTAAAAGAAAATTAGATAATAGCTAAAATAGTGTGTTCAATTAATCTCCCAATGATTAGTTGTGTAATTTTACTTGTGGCGAAAAACTATTTTGTTGTTATGGTATAATATACATGAGTTCTTTTTGACATTTTTGATTATGAGTTTTCTAACCATTTTTTATACAACCAACGTCTTTTGTAAAACTGATATGTTTTTTTAAATAAAATAGATTTATGTGTGTGATGCTTAGAATCATAGCCAGCAGCTAGCCATTCTCTTTTTGTGTAGTTTATCTGATGTATTAATACAATCATTTTCATTTGTTTGACCACCCAAGATCAAACCAAGCAAGTTGTTGAAAATATTTAAACGTGTTAGTTAAAGACATAGATTTTAAATCGTGTGAATCAATATTAGGTGACACATTTTAATAACAGTTTCAATTCATATACTTGACGAAGTTTATTGAACTCTTATTCCTACAAATTTATACACCATACACCAGAAAAAGCTTTACAAGATGATTAAAGTAACATTTAGTAAGTTAAGTGATTTATGCCTATATGCAATGCAAGAACAATTTCGCAATCTTAATGCAAGAAATCTAGCAGTAAGTTTCTAGTAGCAAATCCGAAAAACTCAGCTTACAAACCGAATAGTAGCATACCTGGCAACGATTGATGCTTAGATATTCAATTAGCTTAATTACAAATAGCAACGATCATTTAATAATTTTACTAACTTAAGATATAAAGAAGTGCACAAATCACATAACATACCAGATAAGAGCGTACTTGTCGTAGGTTTTGTGTATTATATACAGACCAATATATACCTTAGCTCGGTTTTGTATTTGAAGACAAATTAGTTTCCTCCCCATTTCAATCAATCAAGTTTACTACATTTTTGAAAAGTTAATAACACCATATTTTCAAAGAGTAATATCGTCAGAAATGGTTCGACTCGAAAGGAAAGATAAAATAACAAGTTTTACGTTAAAACGAGACTCTTAATGGTTATTTTTGCCTTACTCTGACCTAGATTAAGTATTGAAAATTAAATACACATGGACATTATTTTTATATGAGAAAGAAAGACACAGATTCTCTTCGAAATAGCGGGTGGCCACGACTTCTTACGCGACTTACGGTTGCGATTTTATATGAATTTTTCAAGTTTCCTGAAAAACTGTCGAATCAACAGTGGATCCCCTAAATTAAAGGGGGCGCCAGGAATTAAGGGAGGCCGCCAAGATATTTTAAGAGGGGCCTGCACCACCTGATACCCAGAATTAATCGATTTTTGTAAAAAATTGTTATCCCTAATCTTTGCGAAAGGTGCAAAAAAGAAAAAAAAAGATACAAACTCTTCTGAATTTGATACGCGAGACATAATAACAGGAACCACTTATTTTAAACAACATTTTTATCTTAACGAGCTAGTATAATTAGTGTATACCACATCAAAACTAATACAAGTGTAACACAAAACAACTATTCATATTTAACCCCCCTTATGGGTAATTGTGAATACATGGAGATCGTACCTCAATTTTCTTAAAACCATTTGTTCTTGAAAAAATTTAGAGCGACAGTGAGGCTCTTGAACAATTGTGGATATCATAAGTGGGGACTCGAATACATTTGTCCTCTTAAAATCTTCAAAAAGTTTTCGTAGCAAATCACCCGAGCGATCACATGAAGCGTGCTATAACTATGAAGAGTGTTCATATAAATTAATATACAAACACATACATAATCCACATCATGTTCACATCATATCCATGACACAACACACCAAATTAAAAACTGATATAGAAGCGCACAACACTCAATTGGCAAATATAAATATAACAGGCGATAAATGCAAGGTATAAATGTAAAGAGATAAGTAAAAGGAAATGCAAACCAGGACACGATGGATGGTTATACATGAGTTCGGTCACGAAGCGACCTCTGCCCCCTACTTGCGCACTCCCCGATCACCAAATACGATGAGAATATATCTGTCACTATTCAACAAGCTCCCATTAAGGCGTCGAGAAAACCGTACCACAACGTTTCAGTTACTGACGCGATTTATACGTACACAAAAGCTAGAATGTCCGGAGTATCCAGATCATAGAGAAGTACCAATCTAACTGCACAGATCACGACATCTATGTTCACAGATAAGGATCGTTCATAACACTAACTTTACACAACTACCCTCTTCTTCACAATTCACAACTTCACAAACGATTCACATTCACACAGCTAACTAACGACTTCACAACTTCACGTACACTTTACATCTTCTCCGTACCACTTCAACATTTACATCCACCAAGACACTACGCAAGATCATCATGACAAACATACCTTCTTATGATCACCTATGATCTAGACTATTACACAAGTTTAGGAATACATGTAGACTCGCGATCTATACATTGTGAATGAAAGACATTCCACCTAATCGCAATTAACTAAACAACATAACTTCGTATCTTGATGATAGCGAGAGTTCTTTTCCTTTGCACTGAATGGATGGAAGACTTGTGATCACATTTAAAACAAACGTGATAACAGAGTTAAGTGATCACAGAAAAAGCGTTTGAAAGAAGAGTTTAGCGAACTCTGAGAAAAATTAGTGTAATCAAGAGGATAGAAAATCTGTGGAAACAGTTCACTATTATAGGCAAAAATATATTTTTTATCTTGGGACGTCACCCCTAAATATGGCCGGACACCCCTTAATTAATTAAGGGGGCCGCTCATTTTTCAGACGCTCCTTTTTTGTCCTTTTGTGGGGAAAGTTTTGTCTGGATACTTGTCTAGGCCGTTCTAGATAAGAAAATTTGAATATCAAATTATCTATTTTGAATAAAACATTTCTTATAAATACAAAAATGTATTGTATATATTTTAAACAATGCTTTTGTCCCATTTATAAATGTAAGGGTGTTGGACAAAATATAAAATTTATTTGATCACTTCAACAAATTAAAGTTTTGTTATATCTCATACACCTAAATTTGATTTACCGTCGGTGCGAACTTAAATTATTGTTAAGAAAACTTGAGAACCCCCCCCCCGTCCCGAAAAAAAAAAAAAGATGTTAACAATTGAAGATTTGTGATTACGAGTAACTAAGCACTATTTATTTTTACACGGTAAAGTGATATAAGCTACAATGTTTGTCATCACCAAAACAGGAGAGAATGTATAGATAAATATCTACAATATTTTTACAAACAGGAGTAGTAAAGCTTTACTTTTTAACACGGAGTATCCACTAAGCGGAACTATCTTACACCTAAAGCCCTATGCATAGAAAAAATTGAATTTGATCAACAAGCTAGGAATGTGAGTTTACGCCTGAGACACTGAAAACAGTGCCATATGAAGGCTGAAGAATAGTGGGTGTACCTATTCTTAACAGATCATCCTGTGTATCATAGTATAATATGTATATATTTTAAAACCATAAAAACCAAAAAGATTTTTCATTTTTCAAAATTTTTATAAAAACAAAATACAAAAATATAAAATTTTAAAAACCAAAGAAAAAATTAAAAAATGAGAAAATATAAAAAGAGGTAATAATGGCATGTCTTCTGAAAATCGATAACATTTACGGTCTTAGAAATGTCATTCAATAATGATACGAGGCTGTAAATGAAGTTCGAGCAGAAGTTACAAATGTTTTCAAAACATGCCAAATGGCTTGCTATTATTTCAGATAGTAACCCGGACATCATCTTAAAGGCAAGTATTCCGTCAAAAAGGAAACTTGACCTCTCAACGGGAATTTATTCTCGGGCATGGTCTACTTTATGACCATGCAAAGGCTTGTGTTTACTTTGCAACACAACCCGTGCTTCCTATATTACCATAAGTGTACGTGTCAGTGCGCTTATGTGTTAAAATAAGAGAAATCTTATTTTTATTGGTAAAAAGTTGTCTTCACAGTGAATCAGTGTTTTCAGCAATCACAAAAAGATTTTCAAAGACAATTCGACCACTCAAACAATGACAACAACTCTTTAAATAGAAAACGGGTCATTATTTGAGGGGGAGAAAGTGTCATCAAATAATCTTTTAAAAAACGGTCTTTCAAATTAAGTCACGAAATAAAAGGATAAAGTTTTTAATAATGACGGATCATAATTTAAGGGGAGTTAATGGATTTTAACTACACAAGCTTTAGATGTCATTTGTTTCAAACTTTAGGGACTTATTTGAAATTTAAGACTTAGTGAGTTCAGGCCTTAAACGACATTCGCTTAATATTGCCAACACCTCATAGTTGTAAAAGACTTAGGATTGTTTGGAAATAATCAACTAGAATTAATAGCCTTGAAGTTGATTCTCACGGGATAGATCTAAGCTTAGTTATACCTCAAACACGATCTCGAGTATATGTGCGTACAAGGTTTTGCTGATTCTGAGGTATCGAAACCAGCAAGGGGGAAGGAGTAGATGTATACTTGATAGTGTCTTTGGCCTTCTTTTGAGGTTAGCTTCTTTTGTCTTTTGAGGTTAGCTTCTTTTGATTTTAGGCCTTTTTGAATCTTTCGGGTGCACTATTTCAATCGCATGGTGGAAGAGACATCTCGTCATTAGTCAGTATGCATCATTTGAGTCCCCAGGGGGAAGTGTTGGGAGTATAATTATTTAAATTCTTAAAATGAGTAGAAATATTTGATAAAAGAGGTACACATAGGTATGATGATTCCTTTAGATTGTCAGTATCCTGTAGGAAGAAATGTCTTCTTCCAAGACTTAGTTGACTTTGGAGTTATCATTTTGACTATTTAGAGGGAATAATTGTGACATCCGAGACTTAGTTGACTTTGGTGTTTCAATTTATATCATAACTATCCTGTAGAGAGAAATACGCTCATCCGGGACTTAATTGACTTTGGTGTTGCGGTATCAAATTATTGAAAGGGTTAATTATGTACTTCGGATATCAGGGCTTATACATCAAGACTGCTTGATGCGGCTTGCAAGAAAGTTCTGAATCTACTCAAGAAAGGATTGCTGGTTTAGGGGGAAGCTAAGACAACATCAACACCGACATCACCAACCACACAAGCTCAAGTTACATATGTATCTGAACCTGTTTCATACTTAAAGTTTGGAGCAAAGACTTTCGTAACATGGAAAGAAAGTTGAAGCAATGCCGAAGAGTGCTTATACAGAGAAAGATCAGATTGACAACTTCTTGAAAAAAAGAAGGTTAATGAGGAGCTTAGAAAAGTTCATTGGTGGAAGATTGTACGAAGGAGACCTACGGCTGCTACAAAGAACCATATGATTCTATCATATGATGTTCTTATCATTCAGGTCAAACCTCGTACATAATAATCTTGTGAATACATTAATATGTAGTGTAGACTTGTGGTGATACTAAGGAGTGCTCGAGTACAAAATTTTCAAGAATTTCTTAGTAAATTAAAAAAATTTCAAATTATTGTACTAATCACTATCTTATATATCCTCATTAATTGAGGGGGAGCGTTAAAATGTTCCTTATAGAGTGTGTGTAACATTTTGTCCCCGAAAGTTTAATCAATTGATATCCAAAATATCAAGGGATTAACATTTTGGATAAGGAGAGAAAATGTGATTAAACTGGATCTAACTTGTATTGAAAGATGTGATCAAATAAAATGGACTCAATGCACTCCACACTTAGCATGTACTACGATTACGATGCACATGTTAAGGGGGAGCTTTTAGTGATGATTAAAAACATTCAAAGTGTAAACCTTTTGATATTTATATCAAACACTTTGAATGAGTTTTTCAATGATTTTGGTTTGTGATGGTGACAAAATATCCTAAAAGACCGACCATGTTCTTAAATTTATGGAGATATAAGGTGGTTAGGCATAGGTATTCAAATCCCATGATCCAGCCAGAACCGGAGGGATCTACCCAGGGATATCCACTAGTTAGTGTAGAAGTCCTTAGGTATGATAAAAGGAGAAAAAGTGAGAAAAGGGAATAATGCCGACTGAGATGGAGCTAACACTGGAACAAACCCAACAAGGTGTTAGTTATGAAGTCTCGGTAAGCATTGAAGGGGTTGAAGAATGAAAAAGAAATGTAAGGATAAAGGGTGTAAAGAAAGAAGCCCTCTATACACTTAGGCAGAAACTGGGTCAATACATAAACTGTCGGAAACACTAAGGTGTTGTCTGACATTAAAGACTGTCATGGACCCAGTGACGCTATGCACAACCCTTCCTAGCCACTCAAGGTCTCTCAAAAGACTCTTGTTTCATTTCTCACGGAGATTACACGCATTTCTATCGACTTTCTCACTCCGAGTTAGTTGATATTGAAAAGGTGGCAGTCTGCTCCAGCCTCCGATCACTAAAATCAAAGTGCACTATTGAGTCTAGAGCCAAAAGAGATCATCCATAAATCTCATTAGGACACTTGTCAAATTAAGCTTGTTAAATCACACAATGTGAATAACAAGATATATACTAAGAGTCCTACGCATTATCCTTGTGATTTTGCCAGAACATCCGAGTGATTTCATTCATAATGAAGATGGAAATCCTGCTTGAGTCAACATCAAACAAGCTCATGGTAGGTGACTTGTGCGATTCCTTTTGAATCAAACTTGTGACAACTGGAAAGAAACGATGGTGCGATTCTATAAGAATTAAACTTGTTCCAGGTTATGAATTGACGATTGATGATGAATTTTGAAATGATTAACACTCTCGATGTGTCACAAAATCACTTTAGCAAGTGACACGTTGATTGATTTTCAAATCAATTTTTTACTTCAATCGGTGAGATAGTAACTTGCTGGTTCACTCTTATCGTGTTGTCTGCTTTGAGACGTTCCGATAATGAGAACATGCTGAGTTTGATGAATCTAATACATACGTGTTAGAAAGATTCTATACTTTAGTTGGAAATCCTGTCAAGGAGATTCTTCTTAAATTGAATCTACCTAATCACGGGTCGATCCTCACAGATTCAAAGGTTACTCCAACTAAACACGGGCGAATGACAAAGCCATATTCGTCCCCCTGCTTTATTGCTAACTGTTTTATTACAGGAAACTTAAATATGGTGGTGAAGGTACCTGTTTCCCGCTGACTCACAAGATTCATAGCCACATGCTCATACCAGACCGACAAACATAAAGACATCATGAAAGCTCAAGTACATGTTTCAAGACTTCCGCTACTCTGATACCGTACGTCTTTCTTGAAGTGACAAAGTATTAAAGTCAAAGAATTTCAAAGAAGTTTCCATCACACTGATACCGAACGTCTTTCTCGAAGTGACGAAGTGTTAAAGTTATAGAATTTCAAGAAAGATGCAACATTAAAGTTTTTCAAGTCAACAAATCAAGAAAGGTATGAGCATGACGGTCCAAAGTCACAAGTTTCACAAGATGGCAAATTTTATTAAGATGGTGAAGAGATTATGCTTGGTTGATGATCTCAAGATGCTTAAGATCACATTCTCACATACAAGTTAAAGATAAAGGAACAAGCTCGATCTCAAAGTCACTAATCACTACAACATATTCACAAGAGTAAATCAAGAAATGAAGTTTACGAGTTGAAGACTAAAGATAAAGCATAGTATGCTAGGTCTAAAGTTTTGTAAATTGGAGTGACCTCCCTTAGGGGGAGATTGTTAGAAACAAGAAAAGTATCGGTCACTTCCAATATGTATTAGTCTTAGCCCGTAGTTAATCATATGTCAAGTAAAGTAATCTAATATGGCCCAAGGCCCATGGAAAGCCTATCTAGGTCCATGGCCGACCACATCTCATGTATAAATACCCTATCCATGCTTTGGAGAGGGTGTTGGTTGGTTTTGTATTCTCATTTCACTTATGAATTACATGTTTCTTACTTTCTCTCTCCAGAATACATCCTTCCTTCCACTCTCTCTCACTAAGTTCCTTCCCATCTCATATCAAAGATTACTTGTATTCTTCAGACTCTAATCTATAAAGCAACTTCTAGAAGGTGGGAAGACTAATTTTGCAAATGTATATGTGGTCTCCCTAGCTTATTCATATTATTGTGGTTTATGCAGGGTATGCACGCCAAACTCTTCTATTGCGGCAGAGACGGAAGTGAAGAATATGAGATTAACAATAGTTGACATGCATTTGAAGCACATATCATTGGTAAGGCAAATGTCGCTGCACCATGATACTAATACTAAGGATAAATCTGAACTCAAACAATTAAAGGTTAACTAACAATTTTTAAAGTTTTAAGCATAATTTTTCTTCTAATGATGAAAACCGTTACGATTTTGAATCGCTTTTTGTAGCGTGTCAATTTCATAATTGAAGCAACAATAATCGAAATCACTACAACAAAAGCATGCTACTACATGACATGTGCAGCCTGCCCCTAAAAAAGTAACAAATGACCATCATGTGCATTTATGTCCAGATTTTGACCCATGATGACATCAAATAATGTCTTTTTTATAGCATCATTTACCCTATGTTATTAAACCATTTTGTATAATTATTGCAAAGAATTGTTACTTAATCGTTTATATTTGAGAATTGCAGTAATTATGGAGTACTTGGTGAAGTTATGCTAAAAGGCACACATTTGGGAGCATAAACGAAGAGTTCGAGAAAGTCTACTGATCTGACAAAAAATACGCCGTATTATTCTAGACATATACGACGCATCCAAGACTTTAACGAATCAAAAAACCATTGCCCGACTTTGAAGAATACGCCGTATACACATCAATGATACGTCGTATATAATACTTTGGTCAACGAAGAAGAATCAACTGATTTTACCTTAATACGTCGTATCCATCAAGAAGATACGACGTATCCGTGCCTACACTTCACAAATTACCATGAAGGATTGGTGACCCAATACGCCGTATCCAGGAGACATCAATACGCTGTATCCACAATATAGTAATAAAATATTCTGGATGATATCAAACGTGGTCCTTACTCCAAGAAATCCCTAATACGTCGTATCCCACATTGCTCGATACAACGTATCGACGAGTTTCTAGATTCTATAAATAGACGATCCTAAACTCAGTTTTAGATATGCAAGTGAATCCCTAAACCACCAAGTCATCCATGAGATAAATAAAGGAGCCTAGAAGGTCAGAAAAGAGCCTCAAGATCATAGGAAAACTCTTGTAATCTTTGCGTAACCGAATACGCGTTCGATTAAGGTTTCTTTATTTTAATCGTTCATATATCAAACCGTGTGTATTTTTTATAATGACTATCGGCTGATACCTTTAGGTATCATCCATGTTTATGAGGATCTAATGTTTGGTTTGTTTATCTTGATTCCTTAATTTATCGTTGATTGTTGTTTATGTTTATCAATTTATATTTGTTTATGTGCTTAAGTATGCGACCTATCATTCAACTGGGTCTAGTCCTACATATTTAATGCGTTGCAACTTCGGTGTTGTTTGGGCGTAGGCTAAGAGTCCGGGATGGCTCTCCATATTATAATTTATATATCTAGAATTATAGGATCACAAATATTGACCTATCTTTGCCCTTTGATTGTGAGCTTAGTTGAGCCATAAGGTGACCTTGGTACCAACGACTACGTTCTAATCAATTGGTAAGGACTCGAATAGTAGACTACTAGTATATAAAGAGCCGTTAAGCAGTAAGTGGGTAAAGACTCCATGAGCTAGGGTTTAGTAAGAGCACCATTATCAATCTCCTAAGATAGACTATAATTAACAAATGCTTGCTTTATGCGTATGCGTCTAATTGTGATAGGATTAACGTGTCTAGGTCTTAGGAAGAAGTACCACCTAAGTCTAAGAATGATATGCCCCTTCGAGATAAGACAACCATTGCACTAAATAAACAAACCTGCGTTTTATCAAATTATTCATGGTTGATACGTTTTCTTTACATTAGTTCTCGACCGCTTCTCTATCGTTTGTTTGTCTTCTTGTGTGTGTTTATTGCTTTACTTGTCATCAAATCCTTAGGTTAGATAACTAAACATCGTGCTAGTCTCTCAGGCTGAAAACCCCCTTTTGCATTAGTTTTAGGTTTAATTTAGATAACTAAAATACTGATAGAATTAGGAATTGACGCTCTCGGTCTTAGTGATCGACACCCTACTTACCACGAAACTCCATCTGACCGGGTACACTTCCCGTTAAAGTGTTGTTTTTAGGTATAGTCGGCATAAAATAAATAGTAAAACTTGATACATAAATAACACCTACACAATGACACATCAAGTTTTTGGTGCCGTTGCCAAGGAGTGAAGTTGTTTAATTCTTATTTTATTAGTAATTTTAGTTTAGTGTAGTTTAGATATATGTGTGTTTAATTTTATGCATTGTATAATTTTGCATATTGAGTGCTTGTGTGTTTTCTGCATTATTATAGTTCGCTGTAACTTTTTTGAGTCGAATACTCCATACGACGTATTCAATTTATTGGATACGACATATAATTTTTTTTCAAACCAATACAGCGTATTCGACTCTATCATCAATACGGCGTATTCAGTTCACTGAATACGGTGTATTAAGCTATTTAACAGTTTTCTTTCCTAGCAAATTTATTACATGATAAAAATGGATGACCCCAACATAACTACAGAAGAATACAACATGCTTGAGGAAGAAAAATCTCGTAGGCATGGTAAAGTGTTTAACTGGGATACTGCTACATATAGAAATATCTGGTATGATGAAGACGTTCACGACCTCAGATCCTTTGAAACCGAATTCCCAACTATAGTCTTTGATGACACGTTTACATCTGATGTAACGCACTCTTGTGAACCCACGGTAAGTTCTCTTAACAACAATGAAATTGACTTTAGAATATCATATGACGAATCCGACGATGAAGATTACACGGTAATTTTTGACAAAAACTCATTTTCTTATAAAATAATCTCTGCCAATGATTTGAAAATGGATTCAGAAAATGACAATGATAAAGTCAATATGCCTTTGTTTTCATCACCCGAGCCTATGGTCAGTTGTTTAAATGATTTAGATTTCTATAAAGATTTTGAGAATGAATTTCCATCCATTGTTTACAATGATGCTCTAACGTCTAAATCAGATTTCTCAACTGAACCTGTTGTAATTCCTTAACATATCGATGAATTTAATTTGGAAGATGAAACATCGTTGTCCGAATATGATGAAGAGGAACAAAACGTTTTATACTTTAATGACCTATTTCCTTTTAACTTAATTTATCCTGATGATTCAAAATCGGATAAGGACAATGATGATGACAAAATCGATATCAAACAGTCTTTGGGGGGTAATGTAATAAATACCAATGTTGGTGCCTATGCACATGAGTCAAATAAGCTTTTGGAAACAAGTCATGATACATCTAATAAATTTTTCAAAACTAAACTTTTATCAAGGGATTAAATATTAAAATCATGACATGGAATTATCTTACCAAAGGGATGCCATTCCTTTTTATAATCAAGAATTTGTATGTGCCATTTGGCATCCCATTCGACCCCAAATTGTTTTATAAGGATGGGATTAAACTGGGGCAAGTCTAACTTAAAGACTTTTTGATAGTAAGTCTTATACACGTAAAATATTTATAAAATATAATACTTTTAAAAGAGTAATTAAGAAGATTACCAAGTTA
>BQNB010158799.1:0-12655 GCA_026074375.1 Tanacetum coccineum | reverse complement strand
AAATCTCTTTAATGTTTTTATAAACCCGTGAGGGGGATACATGCTATAAATTATGAATACAAGTATTTTTCAAACTATATGTTATCCTGATATACTATTACAACTAATGTCTAAGTCACTTTATGCCAAAAGACCCTCAATATCATGGACCATTAATCACTTGCGAGTGAACGCGAATATTGTAGATAGTCCTATCGGGATTGACGAATCCCGTTTGTGTTATCCGGATAGGTAACCAAACGTACTATATTTGTATCTCATAGGTATATGGCAATTGCCTACACCGAGGGCCATTATCATTATATATATCATTGTTGATATATACACAAGTCAGTTTGTGTGCCATGAGCTTAGACACAATTATATAATACCACAATACAATAATACTGATTTCTATAATTCAATGCAATCATTACACTTATGGGTATAATAAGGAATCTCGCTGTTTATTTATCATAAAACCTATGAATTTCACTCAACCTTTGTGTTGACTCTTTTAAGCATGTTATCTCATGTAATTGAGCAACTTAAGGCACGGAGTGGCACGGACTTGAAGATGGCTAAATTGTTATCATTTAAACTTTATGTTTCTAGATTTTGGGACCTTCTTTTGTAAAACTCTGATGAATAAATGAATGATAACTAAATTTTCAAAAACGTCTCTTTTAAATCGTTTTCTATGATTATGACTGTTGTACTATGAAGTAATACCACAGATTAGCTTCCGCTGCTATATGTAAAAATGGGGGTGTTACAGTTAGGTCGGTGGAACGGTCAATACGTATAGGATAACTTAATATACTATACCCTCCATCATACGGTCCTAAGGTGTCAACACCAATTTGTGTGGATGATAATACTAAATATGTGTGAGTCGTGATACATTTGTAATTACGTTGGCCACCGTATTTATACCCGTATCATTTCCTAATTGTACTTGGTATTAGGCTCACACATTTCAATGAATGATTTAACTAGTACCATATACCATATAACCACATAAGCAAGTATAAGCGGAACACCGCGCACATAGATCCTACAACGCAACTATATGCAGGTTCCTAAGTTATAGTCTAGGCCAAACCACCTAGTTCTCTATAACCTTGGCTCTGAATACCATTCTATCACACCCCGTCATAGGCGGAAACACGGTAATGCAACATAATGATCAATCATAACACAATATACAAAATAGAGAAATCTAAAATGCATAACTAATAAGTGTCATGATGACCATCAACCTTAAAACAACCTTAAGTGATGTCCAAACAAGAACACAACACATAGTTACCCATTTATTTCAATCTTAAGCCCACGCAGGGGTCCATACAATCTTAAACCTCAATCCTCAAGAAACCAAAATCCAAAGCATTCATCAAATGCAAGACTTCTTAACAAGATTCCTATAGGATTCTCTAAAAGTCTGCTATATGCACCACAACCTTAACGATCATTAATTTCACCTGAAAATGATACTCGAAAATGTCAACAATAATGTTTGTGAGCTCATAGTTTTGACCTTAATCATAGTTACTGTGCCAATCATTTAAACAATGGACAATAGAGCTATATGACAGTAAATATATGCAAACAACCTATGACTTAACGTCCTCGTTAATCATGTACCATGACCTAACATCCCTGCTAGTCACATCTAGCATATCCCAATGCTCTAGGACTCGCAACTCTGATATGTCACTTGCGCACCTAAAAGGCCTACCGGTTGGAGCACTATATTAGGGCAGGACCACAACCCTTGCCATGCCAATCACAGTACATGCAAGTAAAGTCACATTACATATATCTACATAGCAGTCATAAGCACATAAATTGTCCTAAAAACAAAACCACATTTCACACAGTTTAGAAAAACAGTTCAAAACACATTTGAGTATCATTTTCCCCCAACGGAAAAGATTTGAAAAGTGGGGCTATGAGAACTCACCTCAAGCAAGTCTTTAGCAACCAAATCTCAATCACACAAGCAAATGCAACGATGTCCGCACACGACCTAGTCTAGTTAATGTCCCATTTTAATCATTCTTTTCCAAAACAATTTTCAGATTTGATGCATAGAGGTTAGACGCATGTTGTACGATTACCTTTAATGTTTTAGTGGTGTGATGGTTGATGACTTAACTCCAAAAGATACCATATTAAACCTATATCTTAGTACAATATACTTATACTATTTAAGTAAATAGTTAAATAATATAAGTAAATTCTTATAGTAAATACTTATAAATATACTTCAATATGTTCATTTGGCACACTTAGTTACCATAAATATACCATGCAAAAACTAGAATGGGGAGGGGTTGAATAGTTTTACCGATTAATTAGCGTTTTAAAAGTTTGCTTATGAAATAGTTTGATTCGAGTTGTATGTCAATCAACCAACAATATGAATCACAACAAAACTATCTAACAATGCAAGTAATAAGTAAAGAGGTAAGGAATGAAATGTTCAAAACAAGACACCGAGATTTATAGTGGTTCGGCAATGAAGCACCTCTTCGTTCCTACTCCCCGAGTACTCCACTCGATATTGCACTATGTCAACAAGCTCCCTTTAGGCAGAGAAAACCGTTTACACGTCGCTTACTTACTTTTCCAACACTAAGCTAGATGTCGAGTCTTAATCTTAGCTAGAACCAATCTAAGACTTCACTAAGTCTTCACATACTCACAAGATATACACTCTTGGATTGACACACAATCCAAATCACACCAATATACAATATACACACTTGGATCTACACACGGTCCAATTTATACAATGACACAAAACAAATGTAATGAATGTTTGTGATCTTGAAGAAGAAAAGAGAGAGATATCACTTGATAACAATTCGTATGTAGAAGAATACGATTGTTCTTCTCTTGCACTAGATTAGAAGGTGAAGAAGGGAGGAAGAAAGAATTAATCACTTGAAACAAAATCAAGGAATGTTAGTGTTCAAGATATGTGTTTTAGAAAGAAAGGAAAAAGAGAGAAAACTAGACCTGATAGAATTTTTAGCAAGAGGAAGTCTATTTTTGAAATGGGGTGGACCAGTATTTATAGGGGACAAAAAATGACCGTTGCTGGCGGCGGTCCCGGCGTTCCCTTATATATAAGGGGGTCGCCGCTAGACTCTGCTCCATTTTTTGTCCTTTTGTGGTGAATGTTGTATCTGTTATGAAACCTTCCATTTTGGGGGGAAATTTAAAATTCAAATTTTATGTTTTTAATAAAACATTTCTTTTAATGAATAAATAATTTGTTTTTATATTTTTATAAAAACATTTTTATGGAAGTATAAGATTTAAGAAAATTTATTTTCTTGATCACTAATCATGTTTAATGATTTGTTTATCCATACCTTAAATGGTTAATCCTAGAAATAGAATTTTATGATTAGTAATTTATAAACGTTTAATTTTATCGTAAACCTTTTCACATTTTGTTATTATCAAAACATTTGAGAGGTCGAAAAATATAACTAACGTTTTTGGACATTATTTGTATTAACATTTACCCTTGAGATAGAATAAGCCTTAGCCGTTTACAGGGTGTTTGGGTGTATGTACTACAAATGTGTGACTTTAAGGGGTGTTTGGCTATGGCTACTGCAACAATTTTCTACGAGGCCAAGTAGTTAGGGTGATGTTCTATGGGATCGACATCCAAGCTGTTTGTTGGCGATTTAATAATTTAAGGGCCTGTTGGCGCCTCATTTATCTTGCAGCTCATGCATTTTTAAGGTGGCAAAAAGGTGTTATGAAGGTTTGGAATATTTCAACAAACTTTACAAGTTCTAAGGCGAGTAGAGAGTAGACGAGTTTCGTTGCAGTATTGACTAAAAAATAGAAGCTATTAAGTAGTTTATGTCAGTGAGAAAGAATTGGAAGATTTGACTAAAATTAAGATTCATTTGACATGGCTATAAATTGTGTAGGAGCGATGGGTTTGCACACAATATGACGTTATTTTTCTTTTTATATTCATCTTATGTGTTATGAAATAATCTAAGACTCTTGATGAAAGTAAATGATAGATGGCGTCTTATAGTTAACGAGTTCTCTCGAATGCCTACAATCGATTTGATTAATGCTGAGGTGGGTATTCATATGAGTTATGATGACAGACATCATAGTGGAAGTGGATATACAACAGTTGCGACATACTTACAATAGCAGTCGACAATACGCAGCAATAGTTTTAATATTTCTTTTGAATATGTTACCTCTAGCACAGCCTCTGGATTTAATTCTGACAAGGTTTGGACAACAGCATCAGTCTTGGTCAAACCAACCTGAGAAATGTAAAGTAAATATTAGCATGCTAACATGCCTAGCAATAATAACAATGAAAAATTGATATGATATAGTAAAATTAGTATTTTGGTTTGTAACAGAAGGAAAAACATGTAAGATTAAACAAATTCCAGTTGTTAGGAAATCACTGTGTCTTAGAAATCTTATTTTTTTATACGTATGTTTTCCATATTTATTGTGTCTAGAGTAAAATGAGGTACTATGTAAGCCTTGAAACATATAGACTTGGGTGAAATAAAACAAGTTGAACGAGTCAAACAGGTACAAGTAAAACTCCTTTATTATTGCTATAAAATAGTTATCGTACTGGAATAAAGCTCATTCTATTCTCTCATTTCATAAGTCAAACTACATATGTTTTAGTGGAAAGAGTAATGAGCATGCTACAAAAATGTAAACATGTGAACCCGTTTCAACGTTTAGTATTTGGAGTTTAAAAGTTATTGACTTGACTCTAATGATATATGAGTGCTTAATTATAAACATCATTCTTTACGACCATTCTCTGTTTTAGGTAAACCTCACGTTAAACAACTCGATCGTGCTTAACACTGTTTTAACTATATTACAACTCATATTAAGTCATGAAAACTTCACCACGCCTTAACCTCCTTGCAAACGTCTTTCAAACCGGTCAAACGAACTTACACGCTGATCCACATAAGCAAACCCTCAATTTCCACCAAAACTAAGCCCGGTGCATCGCACGGGTTTGAACGACTCGTATCTCGTAAATTCAAGTAAATAATAAATTTATATTTTATTTCTAATTTTACCTTTAAGTAAAAAATTTATTTTTATTGTTTACCCGATTCTGTAATTTTTGTATTTTTAATAATTCTGAGCCGTCTTTTAGCTCGTTGCTTTTCTACGTGTTATCGTAAATCAATATTTTGTTATTTTACCCCGAGGACTTCATAAATTCTATTTTAGAAAAAATTATTTTCTTTCGTGTCTTGGTCAAACTTTGCTAGAAACCCGCAATGGAGTTTAATGTTATTTTCTTTCCGGGTCTTGGTTCAAATTTGTAGAAACGCAATGGAAGGTTTTAAACCTTCACATTTTTAATTACACTTTACATTTTCCTTACAAAATTACTTATACTATAATCAAAATTTAAAAAAAATAAAATAAAATAAAAAATAACCAAACACCCATTTATGCCCCCCCCCCCCCCCCCCCCCCCCGGTTAGAACAAGAACCAAACACCCCCATTATATAAAAAATCAACTACCTCAAAATAAATAATGTTAATGTCAGTGACCCCCCCCGGTTGAACCAAGAACCAAACACCCCTTTATTAAAAATCCTACCTAAAATAAATAATGTTACATGCAGGATATATATTAAGCCTACTCAACTCCTCCCTCACAAAAACACAGTTAACTTTGATAAGAAAATTACTCTCCTCCCTCCCTTGCCTCCATAACCCACGAACCACCAACACTACCACCATATCACCACCATCACCAAACATATATTCTACAATACTCACTATATCACTTACATTGAATCCACCATGCAAGGATTTTGAGCAAGACATTGATTCTGAGGTTTTTATTTGGTTTTTATTAAAGATTAAGGTCAAGGGATTAATTACTAGTAGATTAAACAAGATTTTGGGTGTTGGAAAGTTTTGGAATTATGTTTTAGGGGTGTTTGGGTTTTCAACAAACAAAAAGAACCAAAAATCGTTGTTGATTTTTCTTTTGCTCCCTATTTGTGTTGTGAGTACTCTTGAAACCCTTTTCAACAATATTTACATATGTTCTTGTATGATTTAATTCATAATTGTGGAATCCATAATGCATGTGTGTAGATTATTGTTTTTGAGGTAAATGTGTTGGTAGATAGTCTTAGATGATGGGGAGTAGGAATTGTGAAATATTTTTGAAGTTGTTGTGAAGTATTGATGAGGATTTTGTGAAGTTTGATTGAGTTTTATAGATTTCATATAAGATATATTAGTGCAGAAAATTAGAAGTGCGTGTTTGGGTGTCGCAAAAATATTTTTGGTAACTTTAGGCAAAAAAATGTGTTAGTACTTGTCGAGGCGATCGTTTCGGTATAAGGATCGCCCTGTAACTCTTAAAAACGAAGGTTTTAGAGCCGCCCGAAGTTTGGAATTTTATAAATTAAATTCTGCACATGTTTGTAAATATTAAAGTCTGCGCATGTTTTGTGTGGGCATTTCGGACACCTTCGGGACTGTTTCGGCCTTTGGCGAAAACACGAAAATTGTCCGAAAGTGCGTAAAAATGGTGATTTTTAGCAAAGATCAGTTCTGCGTTTTCTTTTAAAAAAGTTCAGCATTGTTTTTGAAAAATTAAGCTTGTGCAGTTTTCAATTGAGGTTTCGGGCCTTTTCTGGTCCGAACCGGCCTTCGGTTATAACATGAAAGTTGTTCATTTTGACGTTTTACATAATAACTCGTGTGGTTTTGGTCTAAAAATGCTAGACAATAGGAAACTTTGGAGTCAAACTTGGTGATTTGTCTTTTTGGAAAAATTATAAGTACTTGCTAAATTTTGTCAAAAAGTGAGTTTATGAACGTTTTAGAGTCCGTTTGAGCTTAAGAAACATTAACGAATATTATTAGATGATTAATAGATTATTGAGTGTGTTTGGTCACGTCTAAAAATAGTAAGTTGCGTCTTTTAACTATATATATATATGCTTAATACTTGAAATAGAGGTTTGAAATATATATATATATATATATATATATATATATATATATAATATATATATATATATATATATATATATATAATATATTTTATGATATATATGATTAATACTACAATAGAGGTTTGTTAAAATTTATTGAAGAGATTAGTATTATCAAAATATAAATATTATTACGAGACGATAAAAACGTCCTAAATTTCTCGAATTTTCAGAAATGGAAATTTTCCTAAAATATAAACTTTCTAAAAATAGACACTTTCCATAAATAGAAATTTTTCAGAAAAGTGGCGTAACTTAAAAATGAATACTATATTTTTATTAAGAGCTTGTTTGTACTAAATAACTTAGGATACACACATATGGATTCTACTATACTATTGTTTCTATATTTGACTTATGCATCATTTTATTATATATTCTTCTTCTAATTGCGCATCGTTATTCTAGGTCGCGGTTAGGAGTTCTCATCTTCACTCTCTTTGTCGGTCGACATCTTATTCTCGTTTACTTACGGTGAGATTCATAGCCCCTTTTTATAGTTACTTGTTTTATAATACTTCGGGGGAGATTACATGCTTGCTTTTACTTTTGACACAAGTGTTTTAGACTGTATGATATCCAGATATTTCCTGAATATTATTGCCTAAGTTACCACATTTCCACTTAAGTCCCTTTTCAATCATGAATCGTTAGTTACTAATGCAGTAAGAATGAGTGTTGTGGATAGATCTATCGACAGTGACAATCCCCATCTATATTATGGTTTCATGTTGACCATGTGTCGCATTTAACATTTAAATAGACTCTCTAGGTTGTTTGGCAAACATCCTACTTCTATTAAGGGCACAAATAGTTAGGTTTTGGGGTCATGAGCTTAGAGAAATAATACATATTTCTTTTAGACTTGGTGAATATATTTCTCTTGTCTACTATACTAAATATTGTGGTCCATATTTTTAGTGATAAACCTATAATTTCACTCAACAATTTTTGTTGACTTTTAGCATGTTTTAATCTCAGGTTCAAAGGTGTGATTGCTGAAAAGGGAGCCGTGGGAATATCATGAAGATGGATTCTGATGTCTTTTGTTTCGATGCAAACTTGGTAAATTACCTTATTAAACGAAAGCCATCTTTTGAAAACTATGTTGGTTGGTTAAACTTATGTATGTTTTGAACTAAATTGTCATTTTGAAAACTGTTGGGACCATCCTTGTAACTCTGATATTTTATGATGCATCAAATGTAAACTTGTTTAAAATGGCATTTTTGAGGTCGTTTCCTATTACTTGATTGTTGTGTCATGGCGTCGCACCCCAATTGTTACCGTTTCGCTGCCGTCAAATTTTGGGGGTGTGACAGATTGGTATCAGAGCCAAGGTTATAGGGAACTGAGTCATTTTTCAAAACCTAGTCTATAATCAAATTTTAAAATTTTCTTTTCTTTCATTTTCAAAAAAATTCAGAATCCTTCACCGCTTATTCGATACCCGCGTGCGCAACCTGATTCTTATTTACTTCCTAGATTATCATTATTGTGATATATGATTATATTTATAATACTTTGCTTAATTTCGATCTCTTACGTCTATCTTTTAACGTATCGTTATCTATTCATATCGGTCAATTATATAAATATTGACCATTCTGATTATTGATGTTTATTTATAAAAGCATCACTATTAATTTATAAAATTTTAATTTTATAATCATTTGAATAATATGTGCTTATTATTTATATATTTTATTACTTTTATAGCATCATGGACACACAGCCATCTCCTAACCATGTGTTTAACCACTCGGAAGATGATCTAACATTTGACGAAGAAGTGTTTGAGGAAGATCCTCAGGAGGATCCTGAAGAAGAAGAGCCAGAAGAGGCTTAACAGATGGACTTTGATTTTGGTTTGTGGGACGAGGATGAGGAAGAGGGTGAGTCTGAGCTCATCTACCCCTATGAGGTTGAGGGATCACCCTACCCTCCACCTCCTGTTTCTCCTGATTCTGAGCATGAGATGGATATCTTGGAAGTTTATGCTTAGAGGACTACACGAGAGGCAACTTGTGTAAAGAATATTAGACTGAGGGGAGAGTTATAGGATGTTGAGATTAGATACACTTTGTTGCGTATGGATAAGGAGCGGGCTGAGAGAGAGCCCCGCCATTTAAGGGCTTTGCGTTATGGGCTTTATGAGGAGGCGGTTCGAGCTAGAGCCGTTGATGTGAGGCCCGGTGAGGCCATAGATGTGTTGGCCGTGTATGGGGAGTCTCAGCCTCCCGGACCGCAGGGACCACCTAGTGGCTCTCAGTAGTTTATTTTCTTTTATGTCTATGTCATCCTAGTTTAGGAACTTTTGTATCTTCCACTAAACTGCTAATGACAGTTAGTGTTATTATACGAACGGGTGTAGTTTTCTTCTCTTTGTATACACCGCATTCTATTAAAACTTATCATTATCTTGTTGTAATGGAAACATGTGCTTAATGAAATATCATTGGTTTCCATTGTTGTTACATCATTCTCTTATTTCATTTCTCGGTTATTACCATTATGAAATTTAATCTTGTTTATTATGCGAATTCCTAATGAATTGCATATTGTATTGGTAAGTGAACCATGGTTGTTTATATTACTCTTCCATCTCATTTTCTTCATTTCTATCATGTATCTCGACTTAGCATACTTTTACAAATTCTTACTGAATTGTGTATTTGTGTTGTGATAGAATCATGCCTCCCAAGATGTTAAAGCGAAAGGCCGTTAAGAAAATGGTGAAAAAGCGGGTAGCCGAAGCCATAGCGGAATATGAAAAGACTAGAGCTAACCCGGACAATGCTGGAGGTTTTGGGTTAGTTAATGCTGGAGGAATTGATGCACCAAAAGTATACGGGTGTACTTACCAGACTTTCTTGAATTGTCAGCCTTATAAGTTTAATGGTACCGAGGGTGTAGTCGGACTGAAGCGTTGGTTTGAAAAGATAGAACAAGTTTTTGAGATTAGCAAATGTGCTGAAGAAGACAAAGTAAAGTTTGTTGTGTGCATGTTCGAGGGTCGTGCTCTAACATGGTGGAACGGGAATGTTCAAACTTTGGGACTTGCTAATGCAAATCAGATCCCCTGGAACAACGTGAAGACTATGATGACAACAAAATAATAACCGAAATTCAAAGAATGAAGCAGGAACTTTAAGCCTTAACTCTGAAAGGTGATGATATTGAGGGTTACAATAACCGTTTTCATGAGTTGGCTTTAATGTGTCCTGATTTGGTGACACCAGAAAAGAAGAAAATTGAACGATACATCTGAGGACTGCCTGAGAGGTTTAAGGAAAATGTTACCTCATCAAAACCCGCAAGTCTCCATGATGCAATCAATATGGCTCGTGAGCTAGTCGAGCAAGCCATTCAGGCCAAGGCAACAAGAATTGGTGAAAGTAATAAAAGAAAGTGGGAAGACCACCAGAGAAACACCAGCAACAATAACCACAACAACAACCGCAACCGAAACAACAACAATCAGCACCAGCAGCAGAACAGAAGATAAGAATCTGCTAAGGCTTATGCTACAGCCCTTGCTGAACGTATAGGCTATGCTGAGAACTTACCATGGTGCAACCGTTGTAACTCACACCACAATGGTCAATTACCTCCAAAGTATCAGAGATGTCAAAGATCCGGACATCAAGAGAAAGGCTGTCGAGTTAGGGCCTCGGGTACATGTGTTAACTCCTTGCAAGATGTGACATGTTATGGATGTAAGGGCATTTCAGAAACAAATGTCTTAAGAAGACAAACCAGGGAGGTCTTAGGAGAGCTTATGTTATGGGGACTGAGAATCCACAGCAGAATCCTAACGTGGTCATGGGTACGTTTTTAGTTCATGATCACTATGCAAGTATCTTATTTGATTCGGGTGCTGAGAAAAGTTTTGTGCCTAATGCATTTACTCCTTTTATTAATATTGCTCATGCTGCTTTAGACACTAGTTATGAAGTAGAATTAGCATATAGGAAGGTTGTTAGCCCTAACACTGTTTTGCCTGGTTGCACTCTAGCTTTGTTTAATCATTGTTTCAAGATAAACCTGCTCCCAACCCGATTAGGTAGTTTTGGTGTCATGGTTGGAATGGATTGGTTGTCATACCACTGAGCAGTAATAGTTTGCGATGAGAATATTGTTCGTGTTCCATTACCGAATGGTGAGATACTCGAGATTTAAAGTGAGAGACCATAAAAAGATTCGAGATCCTTGTCGTGTATCAAGGCTGATGAAAAGAATCTTGAGGACATACCCATTGCCTGTGATTTTCCCAAGGTATTTCCAGATGACTTGTCAGGATTACCTCTTGTGCATGAAATAGAATTTCGTATAGACCTGATTCCAAGCGCGTTGCCAGTTGTAAAGTCACCATATCGATTGGCACCATCGGAGATGTTAGAATTTTTGAACCAGCTTAAAGAGCTTCAAGATAAGGGTTTCATTCGACCAAGTCATTCACCATGGGGAGCACCTCTGCTGTTTATCAAGAAGAAAGACGGTGATTTGGGAATGTGTATTGATTACAGAGAACTGAACAAGCTGACTATAAAGAACCGCTACCCACTCCCAGAATTGATGACATGTTTGACCAATTGCAGGGCGCATGTTATTTTTCTAAAATAGATCTTCACTCAGGTTATCATCAATTAAGAGTTCGTGAGGAAGACATTTCTAAAACCGCGTTTAGGACGTGATATGTTCATTTTGAGTTCACAGTTATGCCGTTTAGGTTGACAAACGCACCAGCAAATTTTATGGATTTGATGAACCGCGTCTGCAAACCGTATTTGGATAAGTTTGTAATTGTATTTATTGATGACACCCTTATCTACTCGAAGTCAAAAGAAGAACATGAAGTCTATCTAAAGACGATCCTAGAACTGCTTAAGAAAGAGAAGTTGTATGCTAAATTCTCAAAGTGTGAATTTTGGTTACAAGAAGTCCAGTTCCTCGGGCACGTGGTCAACCGAGATGGTATCTATGTGGACCCTAGCAAGGTTGAGTCAATCAAGAACTGAAAGACCCCTGAGTCACCAACAGAGATCCGTTCATTTCTAGGATTGGCATGATACTATATAAGATTTATCGAAAACTTTTCCAAGATTGCCAAGCCTCTCACACTATTAACTCAGAAGAACAAGACATACGAGTGGGGTGATAAGCAAGAAGAGGCCTTCCATATTCTAAAAGAGAAATTATGTAATGCTCTTGTGTTAGCACTCCTCGATGGACCAAACGACTTTGTGGTCTATTGTGATGCGTCAAACTAAGGGTTCGGGTGTGTGCTGATGCAACGGGGCAAAGTGATTGTGTATGCATCAAGACAGCTAAAGATACACGAGAAGAATTATACCACCTACGACTTGGAATTAGGTGCAGTGGTGTTTGCTCTTAAAATCTGGAGACATTATCTTTATAGGACAAAAAGTATTATCTACGTTGATCACAAGAGTCTCCAGTGCATCTTCGACTAAACTACTCAGTGACTATGAATGTGAAATCAAATACCATCTGGTCAAGGCAAATGTAGTGGCGGATGCTCTGAGTAGGAAGGAAAGACTCAAGCCGAGGTGAGTGCGCGCTATGAGCATGACTGTCTATT
>BQNB010158798.1:0-12615 GCA_026074375.1 Tanacetum coccineum | reverse complement strand
CGAGTCATTCCGACCAAAAAATACCCACGGAATGATCTTTGAATTGCGAACAAAACGAGCCCAATATTGCAAAAAAAATAAAGTTATTAAACATGAGACCGAAAAAATAAACCCGCGCAAAATTAAAAATTAAAAAATAAAAATAAAAATTAATGGTCCGCAACAATACGCGAAAAATTAACGCCCCGCAGCAACGCCCAGGTAATTTTGCTTGTTTGTTTCAATTCGCATCAGACCAACTAATGGCCCAAAAAAATTGATATTTGGACAAGTCTAAATAAATGGGCCTAATTATGATTTAGTTACCAAGTAACAAAACAGTCATTGTTGTCTAACGAGTTGGAATTTAACCCGCGCGTTGCGGCGGAGAGCGAATAAAAGAAACTTGAGGGGTTTTTTTTTTTTTAAATTTATGTAAAAAAGTCGTAAACAATTAAAAGTTAAGGATCCGTTTTGTATTTTTTTTTTTTTTTATTTCGGTCCGAATTTTAGGCTAATTTTTTGGGCCGGTACTGTAGCACTGTAGCAAGCACTGTAGCTGCTACAGTGCCACCGACCATTTGTGAATTGTATATAAGAGTAATAATCTATAACGAGATCTAAGGCTATTAATCTAACACCGAAACGAAAAGTAAAAATATAAACTGATTATAAGTACTAACTGAATTAACAAGCTAAACCATATTAAATCGAAATAAGCCGAGTACAATTTAACAACAAAATGAAACTAAGAGATTTAAACTCACTATGCTGATCAAAGAAGCTTTAATATTCAAGCTAAATCCGAACCAAGTAAGCCATAAACTAATAACGAACGAGAGCTAGATACCAGTTGACCGAACGAACAAAACTTACTAATCCGAACTGAATAAGCTATCACATAAACAAAATGATAATAAGCAATCGAATTAACCATTCCGAATTCAAACCATAAACACTAAAACTGAAAATAAGCTACGAGGATAAGTGATATAGAATAGAAACAACCAACAAGATCTAATAATAAACCTGGGTAATCATCAAGACACGTTCGATTAATCAACAAACAAAATCATTCGAAATCAAATTTTACCAAATCAAAAGGATTCATAAAAAAATAAACATAAGCTAAAGCTAATACATACGATAGAATTATGCATAAACGAAATAACCTTTTCTATCCTAATCTACGACTACCACTATCTACACTAATTCTATGAAAAACGAAAAGAAAACGATAAGATTCTCTAAAGAGATAGGATAAGATATAATATATCTCATCTGCTGCCCTCCCTCGCGTACACAATACGCCGTAACAACTAACTTGGGCCCAACGATTTTTAGCACAACAGATGGGCCTAGTCTTCCATAACTGGGCCGAGCTTCATACCACATCAAAACTGGGCTAAAGCTTGCAATGATAAGTATGGGTCGGTCTGACACTTGGAACATATCTATCCTTATAAAGAGAATTTGATAAATTCTTGAAAGTTGAAAAACACTTATTTGGTAATGTTGAAAAATTAAATGCCAAATGTTAAAAGTTGAATGTTGAAAAACCCCAGCCTAACGATCACTTATTCATTCTCACTCATACATATGATACACACTTTTCTCTCTCTCTAAAGCCTAATACACAAACTGCCGCCACCATGATCTTATCACCGCCGTCATCTGCCGAATCCACCATCATCTCTTGTTGGTTTAGGTGGTTTCAAGTAGTTCCGGTTCGTGGTATTGGTTGTTGGTCCGGGTAGAGTTTGTAGTTGGTGGTTTCGGCTATCTATCACCATCTCTTCGTTACTCTATCATCGTATCGCAGAGGTTTTTTAGTATGCATCGTTCGATAGGCGTGCTGAAAACCGTTTATAAGGGTTGTTCTTTTTTTGGATTTTTCTTTTTTTTGAATCTTTTGAAATCAGTTAAAATCCATTTCTAAAATCATTTTTAGGTCTCTGATAAATGTATAAAAATTAGCTGGAAAAGGGATATTGTGATTCTTTCAGAGGTTTAGCCGATATGTTGTTTCTTAGATCTATGATATTTTGTTTATGATGTGTATATGAGATCTGAGACATGTTTGAATTTGGTGGTTTAAACTGTTTGGATTCAGTGGTTTCAAGTGTGTTTGAATATGTAATTATCTGTTGGTTGTTTTGAGTGTGTTTGGATCTCACAAAGTCTACACTTTTGACAGGTAGGAACTATGCACATGTAAGAAATGAGATTATAACCTTATTGGGATCAATACAACGCTCTCCATCTGGTGCATCTGGCTACTTTCACTTTTGAGACAGTAGAATGTCGATATGTGCCTGTATTTCTAATTTGTATGATAACTAACAAGTTTCTGTATGGAGTTTTCCTCAATTGACAATGTCATTGCCTTGATGGCGCGTAAAAGAATCTATCATGAGCATACTACGCTTTGTGGCCACACTTCTATCATGCAATTGTGGCTAGCTCGAGTAAAAGCATCAATTTTATACAGGTAACTGACAAACCTTAGAGTATAGTATTTGTGCAGAAATATGTTTATTGGGAACTTGGTTAATAGTCACCGATGATATGTGAATGCTGAAAAGTGGTAGTAGTGATCTTTGGACTTTTAGCATGTGAAGCAACTAACTGATTAGTTTTCTGATTTAAGTACTTGGTTAATTGTGATTCATGTCTCATAAGGCATTATTCTTATTGTTCGTTTAAACATGGCGCAAAGAGCCTTAACATATTATATATTCCTGACTTCAAATTTTTGTTGTTGTACTAGCCATGTAAATAGCCAAATTGGCGAGCTTAACTTTTTATTTATTTTGCTTTGGTTTGTAAACACGGCAAATAGCCCTCACTCATTATACTTTCTCGACTTAAAACTATTTTGTATAGATGCGACTCTTGGATCGGTTCAATCCAGTTGACCCGTCTTATCTTTAACTATATTTTGGAGCTAACCTACTAAAGGCAAAATATCACCTAAATCGACCCAGTTAGTGGATCAAAATTGCCACCTCTAGAAAACTATCTGAATCTACACTATCAACAAAAGTTTCTCCAACACAATACTTATCCCCTAATGATATCATGAATTGAAGGCAGATAAAGTGGTGTGGTGGGATGCACCCCTGATAAAAATAGTGTCAGTGGTGCATGTCGTGCTTGGCTACTTCTTGAGAAAAGCAAACCGACCAACACTATTGGTCAATGTGAGTTAATCTGAAATTCAATATGCTCATGTTTATTGTGTATGATCCAGTAGTAAGCATTATTTACCAATTCAGGAGTCTATTTGTTTCAGTTGGAATGGTTTTAAAACAAGTGATATGAGGCTTCGAGCATATGTTTTAGTATTTCCTCACCGAGGATAGGATTTTGGAAGGTATGTAAACATTTATCTCATACATGCACTTCTAATATTGTGGTTCTTTTATATTTGAAATCTGTTGATATTATATTTATGAAAGTATTATTTTTGATTTTGAACCCAAAACATGTCAAACTAGACCTTGAAAGTCAAAAGTGTGTTTCTGTTGTGATCTTATGCATTTTTGTGCTAACCATTGTCTTGATGAAATTAGAAATATTTGAAACTTTTGATATGAACCTTTCACTGTTACGATGGACACATGCTAATAGCGAAACAATGATGATGGAACACTGCTGATGGGGGAACATTGCAGATGGAACATTTTCCTTATAAAACCTTAACTTTGCTGATGGAACACTTTGATCGATTGAAACATTACTGATAAAATCGTAGCAGATAGAACCTTTAGAAGCTTTGGCGTATGAAACCTTGCTAGGCTCACCACCATCGATAAAACCCGGAATTTGGGGGGGCTGGAAATATAACCTTCACAATGCGTGACGCGTTTTATCTTGTAAGGCTAAAGATAGCGACCTTTCTGCTAATCACCAATGTAATGGCGGATATTTTGTAGTTAAAGAGAAAACCGTTGCTAATAAGCACTTGTGTTAGTATAAATGTTACACTTGTATCAATATGAGTTGTCTTCGCAACTTAGTTAAATTGATTTGGTCACGCTATTTATTTTTATTGTCCATGCATCTATTTTTCTATCTCTTAAAAGGGGGTTAAGCTCAAGTCATTAAGATTGGGTATATATATAAAATACATGCCTAAACACAAAACAATTTTTCTATTTTGGTTTAAAACGGGCTTTGTCAAGTGACCAGAATGAATGTTATACTAATAAATAACCTACTTGATGAGGTGAACAGAGTTAGTTTTTAGACTAGAGTGGATGAGATGAACCCTGTTAGAGAGAGAATAAACATGAAAGGAAAATGCATTAATGTATGTGAAAATGAAGCAAAGGAACCAACACCCTTTCCATAGGCAAGAAAGGGTATGTATAAATAACTTTCCTAGAGTATGCACTGTTTTAGGGCTTGGGCTCATGGGATTCCATGGGGCTTGGCTAACTAGCCGTACTTAAGTTCTAAAAATAACTAAATCGACTATCTATGATATCTATGGAATGACCTCGATGGCACATTCATGTTCCTAACAATCACCCCCCCTAAGGGAGGTCACTGTCATTACCATTTTACCAAAGCTTAAACCTAAGCATACTATGAAGAACTCTCGTTCTTGGTGCTTCGCAATACTTCTTTTCTTTTCATTTCTTGTGAATATGGAGTAGATGATTGCATTTGACTTTCGGCTTGATTCTTGTGCCGTTAGCTGACTTGAATGTGAATATGTGATCTGAGCATCTTGAGATCATCAACCAAGCATAATCTCTTTTCGTCTTCTTGTAAACTTTGCCATCTTGTGAACTTGTGACTTTTGGACTGATATGTTCATACCTTTCTTGATATGTTAACTTGAAAATCTTTAATTTATGCATCTTTATTGAGGTTCTTTAACTTTAACACTTTGTCGCTTCAAGTAGGATGTACGGTATCAGAGTAGCAGAAGTCTTTGAAACATGTACTTGAGCTTTCATAATGTCTTTATATTTGTCGGTCGGGTATGAGCATGTGGCTATGAATCATGACTTGTCAGGGATCAGCTGCACCAATCATCAGGAGTACCTGCAGGTTTAGGTTAGTGATAATCAAAAGATATGGACGAGAGTATCTTTGTCACTTCGTCGAATACGGTTGCAATAACCACGGTTTCTCGTTGATCAGTATAAATACTGCATGTGATCAGGTAGAATTCCGAAGAATCTCCTTGACAGGGTTTCGCAGCTGCACTAGCCGTTCTCATTACCGGAGAGTCTCAAAGCAGACAACACGGTATGAGTGAACCAGCAAGACGAAGTCTCACCAATTGAATAGAAAAATCGATTTGAAAATCAATCGACGTGTCACTTGCTAAAGTGTTTTTGTAACACATCAAGAGTGTTAATCATTTCAAAAATTCATCATCAACCATCAATTCATTTCCTAGAACAAGTTTAATTCATATAGAATCGCGCCATCGTTTCTTTCTAGTTGTCACAAGCTTGATTCGTATAGAATCGCACAAGTCATCTACCATGAGCTTGTTTGATGTTGGCTCAAGCAGGATTTCTATCTTCACTGTGAATACTTAAATATCACTCGGATGTTCTGGCAAAATCACAAGGATAATGCGTAGGACTCTTAATATATTTCTCGTTATTCGTATTGTGTGAGATAGCAAGCATAATTTTGACAAGTGTCCTAATGAGATTTATGGATGATCTCTTTTGGCTCTAGACTCAATAGTGCACTTTGGTTTTAGTGATCGGAGGCTGGAGCAGACTGCCACCTTTTCAATACCAACTAACTCAGAGTGAGAAAGTTGATAGGAATGTGTGTAATCTTCGTGAGAAATGAAACAAAAATCTTTTGAGAGATTCTGAGTGGCTCGGGAGGGTTGTGCATTACATCACTGGGTCCATGATGTCAGTCTTCAATGTCAGCAATCATCTTTGTGATTCTTGGTAGCAGATGTAGTGACCCGGTTTATGCCTAAGTGTAAGGAGGGCTTCTTTCTTTTCACCCTTTATCTTAACTTTTCTTTTTAATTCTTTAACCTCTTCAGCGCTTACCGAGACTTCATAACTAGTACCTTGTTGGGTTTGTTCCAGTACTAGCTCCATCATAGTCGGCACTTTTCCCTTATTCTTGCTTTTACTCCTTTTTTATACTTAAGGACTACTACACTATCTAGTGGAATATCCCTGGGTAGATCCCTCCGTTTCTATCTGGATCATGGGAATGAATACCTAAACTTAACCACCTTATAACTCCAATACAGTAAATTAAATGGTCAGTCTTTGGTACTTCCACATTTCTGCCAACACGTAACCATTTGCTCCCCTTAATTATATGTGCATCGATTAATCAAAAGAGTTTAGCACATATATGAGATAGCATACACTTGAGATCTTAAAAATTACATCTTTAGCCATATATTTTAATCACATTTTTTCCCTTATTAAAAATATTAAATCACTTGATATTTTGGATATCAATTTATTTAAATAAAACTGCTTTCGAGAAATAATGTCCAATTATTAACAAGCCATATTTGGAATATTTTTAATGCTCCCTCTTAAATTATGAGGGTATTATATGGTGTTTGAGTATGTTAATTTGAATTTTTTTGAATTTGCTAAGAAATTCTTAAAAAATTCGTACCCAAACACTATATATGCCTAGATTAAATCTACACTACACATTTATATGTTCACAAGATTATGTATGAGACAAGACCTGAAAATGTTCAGACCCAAAATGACAAAGTCATTCTGTCTATGTCAGCAATCTATAGTCCGTCTCGATAATCTCCTTTTGAAAGTTGTCTTAGCTTCCCCCTAAACCAGCAACCCTTTCTTGTGTAGATTCAACGCAGATGTGCAAGCCGCATCAAGCAGTCTTGATGTATAAAGCCTAAATATCTGAAGTACACAACTAATTCGAAACCGTAACACCAAAGTCAATTAAGTCTCAAATGTCCGTATTTCTCCTTACATGATAGTTATGATATAAATTGAAACACCAAAGTTAATTAAGTCCCGGATGTCACAATTATCCCCTCTAAGTAGTCGAAATGATAACACCTAAGTCAACTAACTCCCGAATGTACTCATTTCTTTCTGCAAAATACTGACTAACTTAAGAAATCATCATACATATCAAACCTATGTGTACCTCTATTATTAAATATTTCTACTTCTTTTAAAAGTAAGTTTAGAGATTGACCGGTCAGGTAAAACATTAACTGAATCAGAAAGAACTCTTCTTATGTTTTAAATAATTATTCTCCTAACACTTCCCCCTTGGAACTTAAATAATGCATACTAAATGATTATGGGATGTCTCTTTCCCCATGAGGTTGAAATAGTGCACCCAAAAGAAACAAAGAATGCCTAAAATTAAAAGAAGCTAACCATGAAGACAAGCTTAAAAGAAGGCCATGAACTCTATTAAGTATACATCTACTCCTTCCCCCTTGCGGGTTTTGACACCTCGGAATCAGCAAAACCTTACACGCACACATATTCGAGATCGTGTTTGAAGAATAAATAAGCTTAGATCTATCCTGTGAGAATCAACTTCAAGGCTTTTAAAACTATGTAATTATTTTCAAACACTCTTAAGTCTTTTACAACAATGAGGTGTTTGCAATATTGGGCGTATGAAGTTTAAAGCCTGAATTCACTAAGTCTCAAATTGCAAATAAGTCCATAAAGTTTTAAACAAATGACATCTAAAGTCCTTGTAGTTAATATAAGTTAACTCCCCTTTAATTTGTTATCCGTTATTATCAAAAACTTTATCCGTTAAGCCGTGACTTATTTTGAAAGACCGTTTTAAAAGATTATTTGATGACACTTTCTACCCCTCAAATAATGACCCATTTTCTATTTAAAGAGCTGTTGTCATTGTTTGAGTGGTCGAATTGTCTTTGAAAATCTTTTTGTGATTACTGAAAACACTGATTCATTGTGAAGACAACTTTTTACCAATAAAAATAAGATTTCTCTTATTTTAACAAAGAAATGCACTGACACGTACATTAATTTTTACATAGGAAGCACGGATTGTGTTGCAAAGTAAACACAAGCCTTTGCATGGTCATAAAGTAGACCATGCCCGAGAATAAATTCTCGTTATGAGGTCAAGTTTTCATATTGAAATACTTGCCTTTAAGATGATGACCGGGTTGCTATCTGAAATAATAGCAAGCCATTTTTGGCATGTTTTGAAAACTTTTAAACCTCTGCTTAAACTTCATTTACAGCCTCGTATCATTATTAGATGACATTTCTAAGACCGTAAATGTTATCGATTTTCAGAAGACATGTTGTTGATCCCAATGAATAGATCTTTAACTCCTTAGCTTGATGTAAGGTTTAGTATCCTTGTATAAATCCAAAGGTACTAAGAATGAAACTTTGAAAGTATGATATAAACTATGCGGAATCTAGTTTATACCACTAAAAAGAATAACAGTAATGAATGTTTAACACACAGAAATATAACCAAAACAATAAGCTCCAATATATTAATATGAACACTCTTTGACAGTGTTAGGGTTTACAACCTTGAAGCTATGACAATGACCCGTTTCTGATACATTGAATTATATACCCTAGGACCTCCTTTTATACACCAAGGAGTCCTACAAGGCTTACAATACTTTCCAAAGATATCATGATCTTTTCTAAAAGCAAACGTAATCTCTTAAACAAATACATTATACATATCTTTTACAAAAATAACTCAATACTTATCTTCGTAAGTATTCTTGTTCTCCAAACAATCCTTATCTCTTTACTCGTCTTTATCCTTCTGACAGTAGTAACTCTTCTAGCAGTTGTAATCCAGCAGCATTAACTTTTGTACCAGCAGTACTAATAAACATAAGCAGTAGTAACATTAGTACTAGCAGTACTAATATATACTAACAGTAGTAACTGTGTACTAGTAGTCTTAACTTTACTACTAGCAGCACTAACTACTTAGCATATATTTCAGTCTTCAACTCTGAGCAGTCTTAACTTCAACTAGCAGCAGTAACTTTATACTAACAGTACTAAATTATACTAACAGTAGTAACTAGCAGTAGTAACTTTATACTACCAGTACTAACTACTTAGCATAATTTTCATTAGTATCACCAACAGTACTAAGTTATGCTTGACAACACTAATATATACCTGAGCAGTAGTAACTCTAAGAATCATCTTGAAGTCTTTAAGTCCCAACAATCCTCCCCTAAACTTGATGTTCATCTTCTGAATCTTCAAGTTTCTTTATTAAAAGTCTTCATCACTATCAGGAAGATGCATTCAAACACTTCATTGACCCTTTTGCTGCTTTACCATGAGCTTGAGTAGTTGATAGCACATCTCATTCCAATAATCAGCTTGAAGTTTCTTGTTGAGCATATTTGTGATTGTTATTGGTGTGAGGGGATATCTCTTCTCAACTAACATAAAGATGTGTAGATTTTTAAATCTCACAAAGTGTACTCCACTAGAGTCAAACAGCTTCCAAACAGTCACTTTGTATCCCTGTAGACTCCTCCATATTTCACTCTTTATGTCAGGTTCAAACATTACTTTCAGATCACCCCAGAACACTTTTTCATAATCATCCTCTGGCCTTGTATTCCCATGTTTAGTTTTCACCAACTTCCAGAGAGTCTCTAAGTCTTCTCTACTAATGTTCTGAAGCATCCTAATCATTGATGAATATCTATTTGAACTTCCATCAGCTCTTATCAAGTGATAGAATCCCTTCTGTCCTTCTTTAACAATCTTATATTCAACAATTATTGGAGGTTTGGTAGCTAGAGGTATAGCATCAATTGCTATTTCCTCATCATCTTGAACTACCTCCATATGCTTTTTCATCTCAGCTTCATCATCTTCTTCAGCTTCTTCATGCTCATCTGTCTCTTTATCATCCTCCATTCTTTGTCTTTTGGAAGATTCTTGTTTCTGCTCTTTCCCTGCTCTTTTCTTACCAATTGATTTCTTTCTGCTGCCTTCAGCTTTCTTTTCACTACTTTCTGCCTTCTTTGACTTATCAGATTCAAGTTTATCCTCTGTTCTTTTAGAACTTTCTTCTGTTTCTTCTTTGCTTTTCATCACCTCTGAATCTAAGGAATAAAAGTATTTACCCTCTTCATTTCATTATCAAACAACTTCTGGATCTCATCATAGCTCTTGCTCTTCAACTGATTATATTTGTATCTACCTATGTTTTTAGATAGGTAGACATTAGATTTCTCTTTTGAGCTTTAGTTGGTGGCTTTCTTCTTTTCTCTTCAGCTCTAAGCTTTGCAAAGTGTTTCTTTCTTTTGTTCATGAGCTCTACAAATAGTCTTAATCTTTCTTTAATGGTTATCTCTCCCTGTTCTTTTGCTTGTAGCCTATGAGCTAATTCAAAATCTGCCTCCATCATAGCTTGTGTGTTATCACATGATTCAATCAAAGCTATGTTGGCTTCCTCTTCCTTTTTCCTTGCAAGCCTTTCTTCTTCAATGAGTTCAGCTTGTATTTGAGCTTCAAGATTTCTAGCCATTTCTTCATCAAGAGAAATTTGATCCTTTTTCTTCAATGGCACTTTAGGTTCATCCATCTTAGCTTTCCCTTTATCCTTAATGCTTGAAGAAGATACTGATGTTGGTGTTCTTGTTGTGCTTTCACCAGCATTTCTAAATGTAATGCCTTTAGCTTTGGGAATTGTTGAAGGTGTTGTTGTAGTTGTACTCTGTACTGGCTCTTGTATCACAACCTTAGATTTTTCACTCTTCAATTTAGCCAATATTTGAGCTAAGGTAATCTCTACTTCAGTTATAACAGGTGGTGACACAACAGTAGTAGAGGGAGCAGCAGTATCTTTTTCAATCATATCATTTTTAGCAAAAACTTCATTACCAATAAGAGCATCTGTATCAAACATTTCTACATCATCTGACCTTCTTTAGGTTTCATCAACTAAAGAAACTTCAGCATCCTTGTCAATGTCTTCAATACTCCTCCCCTGATTGAATGCATCCTCCTAAGCATCTAAACTTTCATCATCTGAGTATTTGACTTGTCTTGTGACACCAACCTTGTACAGTCTCTTGAATTTATGAGTTCTTAACCCTGTTTTCTTCTCTAAGTTTTTAACTCCCAGCTTTAAATTTGTGATCTCCTGAGCTTGAGCAGTCTTAGTATGTTCCAGGTCAAGGACTCTCTCAGACAATTTGGTACACATATCTATCAAATCAGTGAGTTTCAATCTATCCTCACCACTAAGCAGTGGATCATTGGAATGTGTAGGCACAGACTCCTCATTTGGTACATCAGCAGTAGAATCACTAGGATGAGGAATCGGAGTAGTCTTTTTATGTTTCCTCCTAGACTGTTTCTTCTGGGGTCTAGATGTAGATGGTTGAATAGTAATGGGTGTATGTTGACAAGCAGTAGGAATGCCTGAATCTACACCCTCTTCTTGATTAGCTTGAACCATCATTGTTGCAAACAAGGGTGTTACTCTCCTAGAAAAGTCTTTTCCTTCTCTCTTCATGTTGGCAAAGATTTTCTTTGTGTGTGAGGGGTTAACATAAATCTTCTTGTGATGTGACATATCACCAAGCTGTTGATTAATAAACACTTGTACAAATCATGGATACATCAGAAATTTAACCCCTCCCTCTAAGTGCTTTACCATAGCATCAAAATGTACTTGGACAGATTAAATTTTTGGTTTGTGGCCACGCATATGATTGTAGAGGCCATAGTACTATTGAATTCGTTCCATGCAGTGGTCTTGGCACTAAGGCATTGCGTAATGGTATGAATTAAGAACTTCCATTGTGGAGAAAAGAAAGCTTTATAAAATGTAAGCTTTTGAGAAGGTTTTTCATACCCCATTCTTGCCAGTTCTTCAAAAATTGTAGCAGTTGGCAAACAATCAGTACCATCTGCATCTTCTAAGTGAAGATCACTTCTAATACTTGTCTCTATGATAATAACTTTCTTCTTATCAACTAGGGCTTGTATCTGTTGAATGCAATATGTGTAGATAGTAGGATTGACAGTTAAAGCATATCGAATTTGGTTAGCATTCAGAAAATCAATAATTTCATGAAACCCATCACTTTCAGTAGGTTTTTCTAAGAATGCAACCATGTTGTGAGTGTCATGAAAAGTTAGGGTTGACATTGTTTTATGTTATGATGATTAAAGATGAAATTAAGTTAGGGATTACGTTTAGAGAGGATTTGAATGATTGAAATCGAATAAAGAATCGAATGAAACCCTGAATCGAAGTATTTATAAAATCAGCCTCAGCAGCATTAACTTGAACTGACAGCACTAAACTATGCCTAGCAGCATTAATGTATACCAGCAGTAGAAACTTTATGCTTAGCAGCATTAAGTTATATTACCAGTATTAACCTATGGCTAACAACATTAAGTTTAAGTTACCAGCATTAACTTTAATTTCTTTTCAAAAAGGACTTCCGTCATCAATTAGTTCTTCTCACAAGCTCTCTTTCTGTTTTTATGCTCACAATATCTCTCAATTCTTTTTGCTCACAAAATTACTCTTTTCTGTTTTTATTCATACATCTCTCTTTTCTTTTTGCTCACCAAATCTGATAATTTTGTACAAAGTTCCATCAATTCTAAT
>BQNB010158797.1:0-12092 GCA_026074375.1 Tanacetum coccineum | reverse complement strand
TATGTATAAGGGGAAAACAGAAAGGCTTATCCTTTGAATTATAAGGTAGGTGTGCTCAGTATAGTCTTAACTAGTTAAGTAATAAAAAAATATGTCAAAATTTAATTAATGAAACATTTTTCAAAATAAACTAGAAAAATAAAGGCAAGTATAATCAAATGGGTGTTTATTTTTAATCCCTTTCCCCCACTTGAGTCAAACACATGCATATAAAATTGAAATAGGAAGGGTTAGAAATTGATGAGTAATTTCTTTTAAATAAAAACTACGTCAGGTTTTACATTTATAAAACCCTAACTACCTTAACTATTCCTACGCACTAAAGAGCAGTGTACCCTATCGTGTATAGTGTAGTGATTGGTAAGTACGGGTGTCGACCCAAAGAACGGTTTGTGTCTCTAATCATCTAATTGATTTTATTATTCTACCTAAGAAAGCAGGAAAGAAAACATGTTGAGTATTTGAGATTATTGTCTAGTTGTTTTGGTGGTAAGCCTAGCTAGTCGAAAAGGAAATTGATATAGTGGTGAAAAACTAAAAAGGAAGAACGCAATTAATTACTATGATCTCTAGTGCAATGTCTTGTCGCAATCTTAAAATTCCTCATATGGTTAAATATTAACCCAACCGTGATTCGAATGCTGGTCGCGCCTTCTACCAGAGTGATTGAACAAAGGTAAAAGCTTACTTCTTTACGAGAGTAAGGGCCGAAGCTGAATTAAAACTAAACCGGTGCTAAAGCTACAAAACACTTAATTTTATTTTAACTTATAAGATACGCTTTATTCTAAAAGGTGGTCTCCTCATTAGCTCGTTCTCCTAACCAGGAATTAATGCTAAGGGTTCTTCGCTGTCGAACAATTACGAGTATTGGTCACTCTATTGTAATCAATTGCGCGCACAAGGATTATGATACCTTTAACTTACTTTTAGTGCGCGCTCAACCTTATATCAAAACCTAACTTGGAGTCCAAGGATTTCAAAGTGCACTATAGAAATTAATAAAGAAAATGATAAAACAACGAGATCATAACATAATAATCATAAGATTATTAAAAATAATTAAATGTATAGAACAAATAATAAAGCACAAAAAATAACATACCAACAATAAATTAAACCGCATGATCCGCTTAATCAAAATAATAATAGAATTAAATTGACCATAATAAATAAAAGTATTATTACAAATTGTGCCGAATTAATGTTCTTAATCCCCTAGTCGAACGCCATAATAACCCTGAAGGGTTTGCCCTACACCTACCGCTCGAACACTTTAATTCTCTTTTCTTACTTGGCGGCTCCACCACACGAATGAATAATGAATACAGAAAGAAGGAATATGAATTTCTTATATACTAATTTTGAAGTTTGGCATGTGTACGAGTTTAGTCCCTGGAGTTTAAGGTGAAAAGTGAAACATAGTATAATATATGCACCATTTTAGTCCCTGTGATTTTACGGCGTAACCAAATATATGGTTACGCCGTAACCTTCTTGACACGGCTTTCCTTCTTTATGAGATATTTTGGTTACGGCGTAATTAATAATCTCGTTGCGCCGTAACCCTTAGTCAATCATCGAAATCTTTTCCATAATAAACGATTACGGCGTAACTATATATGACGTTACGCCGTAAAGCCTCGTCAGCACCGAATCTTCGTATTAAATAAATGATTGTCATCAAAGCATCCAAATCTTCGTAATAAATATGTGATTACGACGTAACCCAGCGGGCCGATACGTCGTAACATCTTCAAAGCTCCCAATTCGGCATCATTAATTATTAAAAATATAGTACCCCTACTAAATAATATAGTAGTGGTACTATTCTTCATTTTGGCATTTGAGCTACATCCTGTAGAAATTTAGTAGCTCTCCATAAATTTTAGTACCTCTACTAAATAAATTAGTATTGGTACTAAATTCACCATTTTCGCTATTTTCTGTTCCATTGCCTTAATTTACCTGAATTCACAAAATAATTGAAATAAATATCGAATTCATATAAAAGTGATATAAAGCAAGGCAATAAACGCGGGAATTTGATATGAAAAAGTATTAAATATTTGATGTTATCAAATATCCTCCCACTTGACTTCTACTTGCCCTCAAGTAGAACCTTTTAAATAATTCTCAAAAAGATATCTCCCTAGTCATTCAGGAAGATATGAATTTAAAAATCACTTATGCTAGGAAATTCTAAACCGAGCACCTCACAAAAAGGAAAAACGAATCACACTCATACTCTCACTAATCTATGTGTTTCATTTTTGGTGATCACTCAACTGCTCAGTCATGGCGAGTATTCTATCATAAGCTTGGCCAGGATACTAAGCTTCACCACTAGAGTCTAGATGCAACTGTTCAAAAAGGCAAATGGGTTGACACAACACAAAGGCTTACGGGGTTTTGATCATTCAAACAATCTTTCACCAAAAGCGTTACACCAAAAAGGGCGACAAAACCACACATACACATCCGTAACGACGGATGAGACATGTATGATTGCTCACTCCCTCATTCGAGCAAAACCAACGGTTAGGATGGAGAATGATATAGGGTAGGATAAAGACATGGGATGCACATTTAATTGTTGTTAAATAAAAACACAAAACAAATAGTTTCCTAAGTCCATAATCTCCCCGTCACTGGTCGCATTCAAATCCCATAAGGTAAAAACGAGGGTCAAAAGTCAAGGGGTCTTCATAATACACGAGTTAATGCGTATGAAATGTAGTGTGATGCATTAACTCGACCTTCATCATCAATGATTATGTGCTAAAAAAATTGAAAATTTGGGCCAAAATAGCACATAATCTCACCAAATACCTCATTTCTATCTCACTTCCCCCCACTTGAGTTGTACAATGTCCTCATTGTACAAATAAACTTATAATAGAAAGGAGAGATAGAAATGTACGAGTTTATATGAACTACCTGTTAATAAAGACGGAATCGTCGCAAGCTGGACAAGGCGGAAATACTATCACTATACGACATATAAGCTAAAAAACACTTGCTTGCATGCTCTTTATTCTTTTTTTTTTATATTTATGATCAGCTATAAACTAATAAACACTTTCTTGTATGCTTTTTTCACTGTTTTACCTTTTTATGTAAGATAAACATACAATGAAATGGAAATTATAGATATATCTATACATAAGCATCCCTCCACTTGAGATCAACTATCTTCTAAACTTATATTTTCTTTATATACCCTCTATCATAAACCACGACTTTCACCAGTGAAACCAAAAATAAAACCAGGCTATTCTCGACGTATGACTAAGAAACTACAAGGTAGGCTAGGTGTAAGGTGTAACAAACAGACACATATTAGATAAACAAAAGCTTCATCTAAGTCAACTAGAATAGGCTATTCAGAGATTGTTCCATCCAGAACTCTCCCCTTCGGTCATCCTAAAATATTAAATGAGGCTAAGAAAAGATAGGTGTGGAAAACTAAAAGGGGGGTTGAATAGTTTACCGCTTTTTAATTTAAGGTTTTAAAGTGTTTGTAAAAATTCTAGATTCAACTTTATATGAATTCAACACTTGTACAATATGAACAATATACTTATCTAACAATTAATATGATAGTATGAGAAAATAATGTAAGACAAGAGATAAGAGTAAGAACAATCAAACCACAACGCGAGGATTTATAGTGGTTCGGAAACGAAGGGCCCTCTTTGCCTACTCCATTCCTCGAGCACACCTAACTTTGAGGAGTTTTCTTACATATGTCATACAAGCTCCTTATGGCGGAGAAAACCTTACACAACTTTTGCTTATCTTGATTTCCGGTCACAAAGCTAGATGTCGAGTTCTAATCCTTAGCTAGAACCAATATACCACAACTTCACTACACACTTTGCTTCTAGACTTGGTCACTTACTAAACAACTTCTTCTCACCTTAGTTTCTTCACACCACTACTTCACCAAGCCACTTACTATAATAACACCGAACTTACACTACTAGGAAAGATCACCCAAGATCTAACTATACTTACTAACAATCACTAAGATCTACAAACTACAAACTTTACAAGATTTTATAAAATTTATTTACAAGTTATGTTATGGTTGCAATAAGATTGCAACAAACTCACAAAGGGTAATACGTCCTTCACTAATGATGGAGTATTACTTTCTTGTCAATTGAGGATTTAACTTAGTTCATTGGAAAAAAAGGCTTTATGATTAAATGATCAAGGATTTTAATGAGATGTGTGGGCTATTAATTGATCAGAAAAGAAATGAGTGCAAAGGTAAGAACAAGAAAATTGAGCGGGAATAGTCTCGTATTTATTAGGACATTCTGGAGGAGCGTTACCTATGGCCGGTTCCTGAAATGGTGGGCAGTCCCTTAAAAGTTAAGGGGGGCCGCCCCGTGTATTTAAGGGGGCCGCCCTAGACTGGGCGCTCCCCAGTTTGTCCTTTTGTGTAGGGAGAATTTTCTGGAACTTTCTAGCGTTTGAAAATTTTGAATTTTCACAATTGTTTATTTTGATATGAAACATTTCTTTTATGGTAGAAAATATTTTGTAAATGTTTATAAAAATGTTTACAACATTTTATAAAAGTGTCGAGTTGAATTAAAAATGTCTGTTGTTTCATAAAATGCATTAAGCATTTATTTATTCATACCTTTAAGTGATATAATTTTCGAAATGAAATTTTACTACTAATTACTTATTTACGTTTAATTTTACATTGAACGTTTTTATATTTTGTGATTATCAAAACGTAAAGATGTGAAAAATATTAATAATGTTTTTAGGCATTATTTCTATCAACAATCTCCCCCTTTTTGATGATTACAAAATTTAAAACTCATTTTAAATGTAAAATATTTTTAAAACAAGATTTAGTGAGTTTTTATGTCATTGCTCCCCCATTTTGTAGAATCAAAAAGGCATCGTCGAGAATTGCTAGTAAAATTGACTATAATAAATGCTACCCCTTGATGTGTGCTCCCCCTCGTTCGAGGGCACCAAGGAATCGAGCTATTGTTTTTTGGCTACAAAACGTAGTTTAGAACAATATAAAATATTTCTAACATTATAGCAAGAAGGAAGGAAAAATTATGGACAAACGTGGCAAGCAAACATCAAAGCAAAAGCTACTTCATTCATTTAGGAACAATGTTCGTGAACTACACACACGCATACATAAAAAAGAAAAAACAAATATGCTTTAGAATGCATATTAATACATAAAGAAAAATCCTAAATAGCCATAGAAGAATTTTTGACTTACTTGCGACACAAAAGGGTTCGACGATTATTTGTAGGCATATTACGAGATTAGTTGGTTGTTGATGGAGAGTTTGGAGCGGAGGCGGTTATGGAAGGGTAGTCTCTTTGAACTCTAGGTGGTGGATGAGGTCAAGTGAGGAGGAATTTAATCCAATTGATATCCTCACTTAAAGCAAAGAATTGTTTTTGGGTGAAGATGCAACAAGGGTAATACCCAATATGGGTTTCAACTTGGTTAATGTTGAGGGTGTGTGGTAGGTTTGGAGAGTAAGGTGATGAGAGAATGTTGTTTTGTTGTTGAGAGAGATGCATGGTGATCGCTTCTTATCTACACCTATTTTTAAAATATATAATATATAAATATAAATATAAGATATACTTATAATATATAATATATAAAATAAGAGGGTAGGAATCAAAAAAATCACAATTATAGTAATCCGGGAGTATGATTCCCGGGTCGTTATCCCCAACGAGGAATGCAATTGAAAGTTGAGAGTCGTTTTGAGAATCGATGCTTGAATGGAATAAGATTGATTTTGGTTTTCTAAAACTACGAGAAAATTAAGGCAAAAACTTAAAAACACTTAAGGGAAGACAAATTTTAACTAAAAACGCAAAACGAGAATCCAAAATGGGACCTAAAAACTCTAATTTAACAAAATTAAGTCCTACAATGATCTTTTTGGTTTTTATAAGTTTTAATTAACTAAAAAGCTAGCATAAAAAAACTAGACCAAAAACGAGAAAGATTTGAGCTTGAAAACACTAAAAACGTGAACGGGATTCAATCCCGTTCTTTAAAAAACAAAATTTTGCAATTTTAACCCTACGAAAGCAAATCTAATTTTCTTAGGTTCTAAATGTTAAAAGAAAATTTTCTAAAAAAGAATTATATTTTTTTGACTTTTTTATAATTTTTTATGAATTAAAAACAATTTAAAGGAAAATTAAATATAAAAAATACTAAACGTTTTATAAAAAATCTGAAAAAATTTTGAAAAATTGCTTAAACTATGACAATCCTAAGAAAAATAATCTAGGCAAAAAAGCTTATCAAAATAAGCTGTTAAAAAATCAAAACGGGCTTATAAGCTTAATGGGTTAAAAGGTAATAAAACATTAATTAAGTGTAGCCCCGCCAGATTGCACAATAAATCATGAACTCCCCCAGTACCAATGAACCCCCCACACACCCTCCACAAAGATCAAAAAACCACAAGAACAACATAAATCCTCGAGCCAACCAACACACAACACAAATAAATTCTAATAAATGAATGACGGATGAGCTAATGTAGCACAATGGTTGAGTGTGTTGGGTAAAAACGCTTGGTCGATGGTGGTAGAGGTCCCGGGTTCGAGTCTTGCTCACCCGGGGCTTCCCACTATCCCAAGTGTTTTTATTTTTGCCATTTTTTACAACTTTTTAGAACACTTAAAATAAGCAACTTTTGCAAAACAACTATTTTTATAAACCACAAATAAGCACTAGAATAAGCACTTATGGATAACAGAATATGGCTTAATCTTTATCCAATCACACGCACTGTTGGGACTTTTAAAGCATAATAAGGAAATTTTAAAGAGTAATTAAGTATTCATAAATATTCAACTATACCTAATAAGCATAAACAAGCAAAAATAAGCAAAGAACTTAAGCTACAATAAGCTAAAACAGACAGATTACTTAAAAGCTATAAAACTTAAAAATTTTACTCTAAGATGCAAATAAGCAATAATAAGCTCAAACCTAAAGGAAATAAGCTAAAATGGGCTTACACTAAACTAATAAGCAATATTAAATCTAAATAAGCTAGGAAAATAAGCAAAAAAGCACAAATAAGCCAAATAACACTTAAGCTAAAAAAACTGCATACAAACAGCAAGGGTTGCACTTTTGAGCTTAAAAATAAGCTCAAAGATGGAACCTTATGGCTTAAAGAGTTATACCACTGAAAAGCTCTAACAATAAGCTACAATAATCATTAATCAAAAAGGAGTTTGAAACACAAATAAGCCCTTAAAAAGCTTAATGAAAAAGCTGTTTGTTCATTTCTCAACACTTAGAAAATTTTCACAATATTGACAAATCACTACTTTTGAGCTTATAAATAAGCAAACAATCTGACAATTAGAACTTAAGACTACAATACAGATTGAGATTTTTGACTGCTCTAGGACAAATCACATCAATCAAAAAGCATTTTGAAACACTGAATAAGCCACAATGATCAAAAGAAAAAGCAATCTCTTAAAAAAAAAAAAATTAAAAAGACTTACCACTTTTTGACAGGTTTGGCAAAAGCTCAAAACAAACTTGCAGGTCTTATGGACTTTGTTTTAGCACTCAAACAAACACATAAACATCAAAATCTCACAAAAATCACAAGTCTAATCAAATAAGCTTATATAATAAGCTATATGTTCTCAGATTCAAACAACTCTTTGTATAACCAATGATTTTGATATTTTTCACTTAAAAATTTAAACAAAATGACTTTTATGACTACTTTTAACTAATCTAAACTGACTCAAAAGCACAAAGCAAGTTTTGACCCATTTTCACCCATTATACCTACTGTTCCAAACACCCCTTTATAATCATTAAATCCAAATTCAGCTTATCAAAAATGAAATTTAATGATTACAAATCAAATACCAGATATTAAACAACTTATAACAAACTTAATGAACAAATATAAGCAATCAAATAAGCCAGATTAATAAGCTACTTAATTATGCTATTATTTTTGTATTTTTGAACTGTTTTACATCAAAAGCTTACAAAATGAAATTTAAACTAAGAATTGAACTAAATAAGCATCAATCAATAATTATAAGCACTTAATAACCTATTCTAAACAACTATAAGCAGGAAATAAGCGGGATTAAGCTAAAATGCAAGTTAAAGCTATAGAATGAAAATGAGGACTTACAACTGCCTTTGCTCAAACAAGGCTTATAAAATGCTCAATTGAGCTATCAACAAGCTCCAGCTTATCTTAGGATAAGCTGGTGTGGTTTTGGAAGCCCTTCCATTACTGGCTTCCCTTCCATATTAAAAGCTGAGGTATATTTGAGAGTGGGTTTTAAGTAGTATGTTAGGATATCATTTCATCACCTCAAACACAAAAATAAGAAAAATAGATTTTAGAGAGAGAAAGTAAAAAGAAAGAAAAATGGTTACTTGTTCCACAAAAGAAAAATGAGAAGCAACACCCTCTCCACACTTGGAGAGGGCTTTAAATAGTTACAAGAAAGGACTATTCTTGTGGGCTTTGAGTTGGGCCGGATCTTAACACAAATGGGCTTGAGCCCGACAACTAGGCCCAACTAGCTTAACTAAATTCCCGTAAACTACGATTTACTTATACAAGGCTCGGGAATATTTAATGACCATCACTTTAATAAATACACGGCTAACAATCTCCCCCCCGTAAGAGGCGTGGTCATTCATTGTGGATCCTTCTTGTGAAGTCTTGAGACTTGGAGCCTTGTATTCTTAGGAATTCCTTTTGAAGATCTATTTGCATGCTTGTGATCTTGGATCTTGATCTTTAACTTGATATTCTTTGACAAAATACTGATATCGTGGTCTTTGGCCTTGATTTGACTTGACTACTGAGATATCTAAATCTTTATCCTTGGAATTCTTTGATTGACCGCCTTGCGATCTTGTGTCTCCACCCTCATGCTCAAGGTCTTGAAAGCTTGCTAACAATCTCCCTCAACATTTTCTTTTAACATGATTACTTGTACATAAAATGTTCTTATGAGGGAGTGCTTGTTCATCAGAGATGCGTGTAAGACTTTGATAGATTGAGCTTTCATCATGTATTAATCTTTGTGGATTGAGCATGAGGTCTTGAATCTTGACTCGTCATGGACTAGAAGCTGCTACCGTCAGGAAAACCTGCAAGTATAGGTTAGAGATAAACATATATGGACGAAAGTGTCTTTGTCACTTTGTCGAATATGGTTGCAATAACCACGGTTCCCCGTTAATCAGTATAAATACTGCCTGTGATCAGGTAGAATTCAAAAGAATCTCCTTGACAGGGTTTCGCAGCTGCACTAGCCGTTCTCGTTACCGGAGCGTCTCAAAGCAGACAACACGGTAAGAGTGAATCAGATAGTTACTATCTTTTGGTGATCGTCAATTCATATTACTGGAACAAGTTTGATTCATATAGAATCGCACCATCGTTTCTTTCCAGTTGACACAAGTTTGATTCATATAGAATCTCGCAAGTCACCTACCAAGAGCTTGATTGATGATGGCTCAAGAAGGATTTCCATCTTCACTGTGAATACTAAAGAGTATCACTCTGATGTTCTGGCAATTTTTCACAGGGTAATGCGTAGGACTCTTGACAGCAGCTTGTGGACTTGATGATGTTCAACATGTCATGAAATGTGTCCTAATGAGATTTTTAATTAATCTTGATGGCTTTAGACTCTATAAGTGCACATTTGTTATTTGGTAGGCGGAGGCTGGAGCTGACTGCCACCTTTTCAATATCAACGATCTCGGAATGAGAAAGCTGATAGAAACGTGTTGATCTTCATGAGAAATGAAACAAACTTCTTTTAAGAGAAGCCTGAGTAGCTGGGATGGGTTGTGTGTTGCATCACTAGGTCCATGATGACTTGTCTTCCATATCAGAATCATCTTTGTGTTTACCAATAGATTATGTATTGACCCGGTTTCTGTCTAAGGTTGTATGGAGGGCTTCTTTCTTTACACCCTTTATCCTTACAATTCTTTTTTATTCTTTAACCCCTTCAATGCTTACTGAGACTTCATAACTAACACCTTGTTGGGATTGTTCCAGTGCTAGCTCTGCCTCAGTCGGCATTATTCCTATTCTTACTTTACTCCTTTTTTCAATCATACCTAGGACTTCTACTCTATTTAATAGAGTGTTTCTGGGTAGATCCCTCCGGTTCTGGCTGAATCATGAAACAAAGATACCTAACCTTAACCGCCTTATAAATCCTTGAGAAACAACAGTTGGTCGGTCTTTGGGTATTGCCATGAAGATCCATAAAACCATTTGATAAAAATCAATCAACATGTCTCAGAAATCATTTAAGACACATTGAGAGTTTCTAGAGTTACCAAAAAACTCCCCCTACACATATGCACCATATTATGAAAGAGTTTTGCATATGCGAGGTTTGGGAACGCACTTATAGATTGAAGATCGTATCCATTATTAATCTGTATTAATCACATTTTAATCACTATTCTCCCCCTCAAAAATTGCATATGTGGTGACAATTTTTGGCAATTAGTGAATTAAAAACAAGTTAATGTCCGGAATTCACATGAGTCTACCTAAGTCTTGGGAGAACAAAAGTGCATGCAGAATGAACTAATTATGATACTCCCCTCAATTATAGAACAGAGTGCAAACTTAGAGTAGGAGTTTGTTGAGCACATAATTTTGAAAGAATTTGAAATTTTTTCTTTTTGAAAATATCTTGAAAATTGTGCTCAACAGAAAATGATGTCAGATTTATCTTATTAATTATCATTTCCATAGTGCTTCTCTTGAGCATTCAAAACTTTGAATGTTTATATGACATTGCTCAAGACCGAGAAGATATGAACTTCTCGTTGTTTAGGATAAATGTACATAAATGAACATTTTCCTTTCTTTAGAGACCGAGTCCTAAGCTGACATTTACTTAGAAGTCGTAGAGAAAAAGTTTGAAAAGACATGTTTTGAAAGCATTTGAAACTCTCGCTCGAACTTTATTTATTCACCCGTGTTAATATTAATCAACATTTCTAGGTGCGCAAATGTTATTGATAGACGAGAGACATGTCGGAGAAGAATATTTTTGGTATTTTTTGAAATTTTTGATTTTATATTTTTCTTTTATAGGTTTTATATTTTTATATTTTGTTTTTATAATTAAATATATACAAAGAATTATTGTGATTTTGCAAGACGATCAAGTTCTTGAGGAGATAAACTGCGCATACCAAGGCGACGAACCAAATAGTTGAATCAATCTACTAGAAGAGCTTTGGTGAAGAGGTCGGCCAGTTGGTAATGCGTCTTGACAAAATACAGTTCAATCGTACCCTTTTCCACGTGTTCCTTTATGAAATGGTAGCGGACGGTGATGTGTTTTGTTCTTGAGTGTTGGACCGGGTTGCAGGATATGGCTATGGCTGATTTCGAATCATAATAGATTGGAATCTTGTTGAAGTGAAAGCCATAATCCGTTAACTGTGTCCGCGTCCTAAGGACTTGGGTACAGCAAGCAGATAAAGACACATATTCTGCTTTCGCGGTTGACAACACTATATAGTCTTGTTTCTTTGAGGACCAGCTAACTAGCTTTTCGCCTAAGAATTGAGCTCCACTGGAAGTACTCTTGAAGGTGTCTTTACATCCCATATAATCAGCATCTAAAAATCCGATTAGTTCAAAACCAGAATCCTTCATATACCAGAGACCCATATTAATGGTTCCCTAGAGATAAAGAAAGATCGTTTTAACCTCCTTGAGGTGTTTCTCGGTTGGCTTAGCCTGGTATCGAGCACATAAACAAGTAGCATGTACAATGTCCGGTCTACTAGACGTAAGATACATTAGGGCACCAATCATGCTACGATATTTTGTTGCATCGACTGGAGACCCATTTTGATCAAGGTCAAGCTTGTCTTTGATCTCCATTGGAGTACCAACGGGATCACAAGTTTCCATTCCATATTTTTTTAAAGAGGCCATTTCATGGAGATTGATGGTGTAAAGATTTGTTGAACGGTTTCCTTTTAACAAATCAACTCCTTCTAGAGTTCT
>BQNB010158794.1:0-14989 GCA_026074375.1 Tanacetum coccineum | reverse complement strand
AAAGTGCGTTTGGTTACCCCATGAACGGGTACACCAACAAGGGAGTTTAGTCCCAAATAGATCTATTCACAGCATTCGCTCTTACTCCGAAAAGTAATTAACGGTTCATGATAGTAGGGTCTTAATGGCAAAAGTAGGGACTTAGGCAATAATATATCAGGATAGCATACAGTTAGGAAATCGCTTGTATTCATGGTTTATAGCATGTATCCCCCTCGCAAGTTTATGAAACATTAGAAGATTTAAAATGCGAGACTATAAACTCACCTTAACAGGGGAAATCTGATTGTTGGCAAAAGTATATCAATTAAAAGTAACGGCCTTGTCACGTAACCTGGGTAATATGTCAAGTCTTAGTGTGATGGTTTATGTTTCAAAACTTCATAAATTTTAACGTATTACTTTGATTTATTAATTTATGGAAATATTGTATCACTGTTCGGGCTATCATAATCCAGAGGCCATGTAGCATCGTTTGAGGAGTCAGGGTACTTTAAATCGTAAACCCAGCAAACTCGTCAAAACAAATACCCAAATGGAACCCCTCACATGAAATTCCCTAGTAACGTGATACGATAAGATTTTAAGTTTGCAAAAATGGCAATATATACCCTTGATTTATAAACTTTTAAAAATTTAGTTCTTTATATATAAAGTATATATAATTTAAACCTTTAACTTTAGAACTTGGCAAAGCAGCCCCTTGTAGTTATAACTTTAGGAAAATGATATTTTCAGCCCCTCTAGTTATAAATTTTAGAAAGTTATGATATATACCCCTATGCATGAAAACATTTGCAAATCAAGTCCAAAATTCATAATTTTGATATTTTTGAAATCCAAAAGAGTTTTGCAGCTTATGGCTTATTAGAATAAGCTAAAATAAGATGTTCTAACATAACAAAAGTTTAGAAAAAGGATTCGTTAGCTAGAAAATTAAAACGGATTGTTTTTAGGGTTTTAATTAAAAACGCATGGGTTTGAGGATTCAAGGCTTTAACAAGGGTTAATATTGGATCTTAGGAGTCTTATGAAATATTTAAAATATATTATGAGCTTATTGAACAAGATTTTGAGCTTACTTGAGCTTATATGGGTCGTACGAAGCAAAAACGTAACCCGATAGAATTTAGACCTTGATTCTTATTAACCTTGGCTTTTAAACGTCTTGTACTTCCCTCTTAACCTTCTAAGACATAGCTAGAGCATAGTTTGAGTTGGTGATGAGTTTTGAAGGCATGGATTTGAGGTGTGTTGAAAGGGTTGCTTTTAAATAAGGTTCAAAAACTTAGTGGCCAAGGTTAAGGCTTGGAGTAAGGACCAAGGGTTGTAGGTAATGACTAATGAAGGCTAGTATGATGAGCATTAAGAGCTAAGAGGGTAGCTATGAAGGTTAGGCAAAGGGTCGTGGAGGTGAGTTTCGGGGTACCAAGAGGTGATGAGGGGGTGTTTGGAGTACAAGTAGTGGTAGTAGCTTGCTTGGAGGTGATGGAGGTGCTTGTGTGCTTGCTTGGTGACATGGTGGTGAGGTTCATGAGGTGCTTGCAGGTGACTAGGTTGCTAGGTTAGGATTTTAAAAAAAAAAATAGTTTTTTAAAATGGGTTACGGGTCATATTAGGGTTTCAGTTTAGGTTTTATGGTTTAATTCAAGTTAGGGTTAAGGTTTAGGATAGATTAAGGTTTAGGATTAAGGTTTAGGGTTAAGATTAGGGTTTAGGATTGAGGTTTAAGATTTAGGATTAAGGCTTAGGGTTTAGTTTTAGGTTTAAAGTGAAATTAGGGTTTTAGGGTTTCATTTAGGGTTTAGAGTTTTAGATTAGGGTTTTAAGATGACTGAGGGTTTAGGTTTAGGGTTTAGAAGTCATGCATTGTTAGATATTAAAAAAAGACTCGGTCACCCCGTGTATTTTACTGTTTATTATAGCTCGTAGTTTAATAGTTAATAGTATGATTTTTGGTATTAAACCGGGTACTAATACCCAGTATAATGTAAGAACTATATAAGCCTCTTCCAACTTTGGAAGAGGTAAGCTAGTCATTTTCCCTTTTCATATTAAACACATTTTCTCTCTCTAGAAAACCACTCACATGTGTTTCTCTCTCTAGAAACTAGCCAAGTCCAAGAATCGACCCCATGTTATGATATATGTTGGGAATTATGTTTTCCTAACTTAGTACCGATAGTATTAATAGTTAGTACTGATAGTTATAGTTAGTACTGACAGTACAAAATGTTAAGTACTAATCAGTTAGTTAGTACCGATAGTAGAAAATAGTTAGTACCGTTTAAGAGATATGTATGAGATATTTTAGGAAAAGATATGTACGCATTTTGTAAGCCTGTTAGGGTTTATCCTTGGTCTATAAAAGGATCCCTCTTGGCATAGTTAGACACACGAGCTCAATATATCTCATACAAAGCATTATTATAGTTAGTAATCTGTAATCATCAAAACAGAATAATAGAATTATTATTTTAGTTTTTCATTTGTTTTCTTAGTACTTTGTTAAGATTCCGCCGTTAACACATAGTATTCATAATCAGTGTTTCTACATAGTCAACTGTATTTATACATCTTGGCTATCATCCTTAATAGGTTGTAAAGATCAATTCAACAAGGGACTCACAAGTGGTATCAGAGCCTGTGAGAAACTCTGAATAAGAAGAACAAACAAATCCAGTTATAAATCTTCATCCTTCAAAACTAAACATGTCTGGATCACAAGATGAAATTCCACCACCACCACCACCTTCCACATAATTCATACCACAAACACCAACCCAACAACACTCCTCATACAGTATCAACCATCAAGCTGCCTATTCTCAAAAAAGGAGAATATGATATATGGGCTATGAAAATGGAACACTATTGGCCCATACAGACTATCCAATATGGGAGGTTATACAAAATTGGATTGAAGATGGTTCAAGTATCAATCACTACAGATACACAAGGACAAATTAAGGTCTTGCCTCCCAGAACTGTAGAAGAAATTATAGCAAGAGAAAGAGAGAGAGGAAAAGCAAGGACCACCTTGATTATGCTCTACCAGAGATCATCTGCTAAATTCCATAAGTTGTTCTAATAAAAAGATGATGTGGGATGCCATCAAATCTAATTTGGTGGAAATGTATGAATCCAAGAAGTGTAGGAAGTATATCTTGAAGCAACAGTTGAAGATTCTCTGTATCAATCAGAAGGGCTTCTCAATATGGCTACGGATAGGTTCCAAAGTCTTTTGAGTAAGTTAGGAAATTCATGGTAGCATCGTGTTTCATAATGTGGATGCAAATTGTCAAAAATTCCTATAGATCTCTACCTTCTGCCTGTGGTCACAAGTTTACCTTAATAATGACGGACCAACCAGGACGATGGACAGTTCTAAGCTTTGATGATTTGTACAATAATCTATAGAGTCTTTTGAGAGTGAAGTAAAGGCTCATACTGCATCTCCTCTAGCCCGAAAAATGTAGCATTTGTCTTTGAGAACACCAGCAGTTATAATGAAAGATAGTACCGCATTATTGTGTTCCCATCCTTTGTCAAAAACTCACAGTATGAACAGATACATCATCATACTCTTACTTGCTAATCAATCAAGTTGCCCTCAACTGGATCATGGAGGACTTGGAAACACATCGATGAATATGACCGTGAAGATGGACTTGAAGTGGCAAGTGGCCATGATCTCAATGAGAATGAAAAAGTTTTACAAAAAGACTGGTAGAAAGCTACAATTTGATGCAAAAGAACCAGTTGGCTTTGATAAAACCAAAGTTGAATGCTACAATTGCCACAAGACAGGGCATTTTGCTAGAGAGTATAGAATCAAGGGAAATCAAGACAACAGGAGGAGGGATGCATGGAATTCAGGAACCAAGGATGGGAGTAGAACTGGAAAGAAGGAGGATTCTAAAGCATTGGTGACAATTGATGGAGAAGGTGTAGATTGGACAAAACATTCAGAAGAAGATGAAGATTATGCTTTGATGGCTTGCAACAGCTCAGAATCAGACACAGAGGTAACTTCATGTTCAAATAAGTGTAAAGAGTCTTATGCTAACCTTAAAAAACTGTATGATGCTCAGAGAGAACAACTTAGTGATGCAAGCATAGAAATAAAGGCATATTCTCAAGGTCTTAAGAAAGTTGAAGCACAGTTAGTTGCTCATCAACAAGGTCAACTTTGGTATGAACAAAAGATAAAATTTATGAAGATAGATTTAGATGATAAAACAGATGTTCTAACATACCATAAGAAATTGCTAGCAGAAGCTCAAAAAGAAAAAGAAGATTTAAAGGCTAAAGTAGAAAAATGGCATAACTCTTCTAAGAATCTTATGTTAACTTGCTAAATACCCAAAAATGAGTGACTCAATGATAAGTTATGGGCTTTGGGTTAGGGACACAGATATGATGGTATTTTGAGCTATGAAAATGAAGTATTGCAAAGTGTTTTTATGAATAAAGAGAGTGAGTTAGAAAAACAACCTTTGTATGATAGGTTTGTTACAGCAGGAGGAATGCATGTTGTACCCCCACCCATGACAAGGAATTATATGCCCTCTGGACCTGATATTGAAATAGATTACTCACAATTTTAATTATGGTACAAAAACAGACTCACCTTAGTGAATCTGAATCCCAAACAAGTGAATTTAATACCTGTGGACTCTAACATTAGTACTCATAAACCCTCTTGAATTAGTGTTGAACCAGTTGTAATAATCTAATATAGCAATGTCAACCTGAAGGTCTTTCTGGTCAGAGTGCTCCTATACATTGAGGGAGTATGAATCAGATAGTGAAGATGAGTATGTGTCCATACCAACAAAACAGAACAAGAAAACAACCTAGTTTTGACTACCAGCAGTAAAAACTGCCTAGGGAAATTGTTAAAAATCAGATTCACACATAGTCAAAAACATAAAGTTGATAAGAAAGAGTTAGGGTATGTGGTTTCTTTTTTTTTTATTTTTTACTGTAAAGGAAGTCTTTGTATGGTAGAAATTTATCATTTAATCAGAGTTTGTGATTTCCATGAGAAGAGAATGGCTAGAAAAGCTGAATTAAACAATGGGTGGAACAAGAACTTCTGTGGTCAAAGGGAGGGAAAGGGGAAAAGGCCATTTGGAAACTTGATTGCAAAGAGTACATAAACAAAACATTTGTTTCCTATCAGACAATACTAACTAGAACTGGCAAATTCAGTTAATATGCTAGAGCTAGCAGGGTACTATAAAATTTTGTATTGCCTAGGCAAAGTTTTAACAGACACGGCTCAGTACCATACTAGTACTGCTATAGAAAGTTATACAGTAAAGCCCATTGTGATAGAGTTAGACCAGCCAAATGTTTTTCACAAAACTCATATTACCGTTCTTTCAAGGCCTTTCAAAAAGACAACAGTACTTAGCACACATTTTTCAAACCAAAAGTTTAATACTGCTTAGGTAAAAGTAGTTAGTACTGTTGAGGGGAAAAGGGAAACTGCTGTTAAGCCCTCAGCAGGTTGTAATTAGAGACCACAAAGATACAACTGGCACAATGTCTCCAAATACAATGGTGGATCCAGTCTTAGAAATTGTACACTTTTCAATGATCCACTAGGCTAGACTAAAGCCCAAACCAGGCTTGGGTCCTAAGAGAATCTAATCTCTTTCTTTTAATGTGAAGGACTATCCACATAGAGCTTTAAATAGAATAAAGGAATTATTGACTAGTGGTTGTGCCAGGCACATGACTGGGAATTAAGGCATACCTTGCTGAATTTAAAGAACTTTATAATGGTGGCCCTGTTGGTTTTGGAGGTAGTAAAGGTTACATCACAGGTAAAGGTAAAATAAAAACTGGTAAGTTGGATTTTGAGGATGTGTGCTTTGTGAAAGAACTTCAGCATTTCAATCTCTTTTCTGTGTCACAAATGTGGGACAAAAAGAAACAAGGTTCTGTTTTACATGACTCTGATGTTTGTTTTGCTCTGAATTTAGTTACCTGATGAAAAATCAAAGTATTATACTTAAAAATCCCCAGACAAAACAATATGTATAGTTTCAATTTAGAGAACATTGTTCCTTCAGGAGGATTTGGCTTGTTTAATTGCAAAGGCCACAACTGATGAATCTAACAAATGAGTCATAGGAGGTAGGGTCATGTTTAATTTCAAAAACTAAACAAACTTTGTAATAGGGAAACCTTGTAAGAGGTTTACCTTCAAAGATTTTTCAAAATGACCACACTTGTGTTGCTTGTCAAAAAAGGAAAGCAACACAAGGCCTCCTGTAAGGCCAAATCAGTAAGCTCTATTAGCCACTCCTTACAACTTCTTCATATGGATTTGTTTGGACCTACATCTGTAAGGAGCTTAAACCATAAGACCTATTGCCTAGTTATCACTGATGATTTTAGCAGGTTTAGTTGGGTATTTTTTTTAAGAACTAAGGATGAAACTAGTGGAATCCTTAACGGACTTTATAAGACAAATTGAGAACCAATTGAATCAAAAAGTTAAAACTATTAGATGTGATAATGGTACAGAATTTAAGAAACAGGATGTTATTGTAATTTTGTGGGTCAAAACGGGATCATGAGGGGGGAATATTAGTAAATGCCAGAACTCCATAACAAAATGGAGTTGCTGAAAGAAAGAACAGGACCCTTATTGAGGCTGCTAGGACCATGCTTGCAGATTCATTTTTACCTAACACTTTTTGGGCTGAAGCAGTTAGTACTGCTTGTTATGTTATAAATGAGGTATTAGTGACATGCCTCTTTAATTAAGACACCTTATGAACTTTAAATTGTTTATAAGATACCAATTATAAGTTATATAAAGACCTTTTGGGTGCCATGTGACCATCTTGAATACCATTGACCACATTGGGCAAGTTTGCCTGGAAAATGTTCAGTATGAAGGGTTTAGTTGGGTATTCTCTACAAAGCAAGGCTTTTAGGGTATACAAATTAGAAACCAAAAAAGAGTTGAAGGGAAGAAAACATTGCAACATCACGCTTTTTAGAGAAGACTCAGAACCAAATGTTACAGGGAAAAGGACCAACTTGGCTTTTTAATCTTGATTATTTAACTGATTCTATGAATTATCATCCTGTTAGATCAGAGAATCAAGCTAACATTACATGCAGGTCAACAAGAAGCTAATCACAATGCAAGTACAGAAGACTATTCTTGGATGCATAGGGGAGGATATAATTTCTGCTCAAGGGGAAAATACTGCTTTGTACTGCAACTATGGTCTTCTTATGCTCAACCATCACTCTGGTTGTTTTAAAGACAGATGAAAAGAGAGAGAAAGTCCAAGTCAGAGGAAGAAAGTCTTTTAGGAGAAAACTTAGACAAAAACTAAGGACAAGAAAAAGGGGTAATGAGGAAGCATAAGAAACTAAGAACTTGCTTATACAAGCAAGAGCTGCTAAGGCTAGCAGTACTAACATTTTTAGTACTGTTAGCACACCAGCTAAAGCTAGCAGTACTAACCTAGTTAATACTGTTAGCATACTAGTTAGTACTGCCAGTCCTCATGAGGGACTATCCTTTTCTGATCCAACCAATCCTAAATAAGATGATTCAGAAATACCTCCACTTAAGGATATTTATCAAAATTCTTCTGATGGTATTTTTACTACTTCATCTTATGATGATGAGGGTGCAGTGGCTGACTTCACAAACTTGGAAACTGTTGTGAATGTTAGTCCTATTCCCAAATCAAGGATTATCTCTTCTCATCCTTCAGCTGTTATTCTAGGAGATCCAACCTCAGCAGTTCAAACAAGAAGCAAAGGTGAATAAAAAAAAACAAAAGTCTACTGGAAGCTATTGCTTTTGTTAGCTTATGTTCAAAAGCAAAGGATAAATAATCATAAGGACTTCCAGCATTGTTTATTTGCTTGTTTCCTATCTCAAAATGAACCCAAGAAGATTTCAGAAGCACTTGAAGATGAAAGTTGGGTTGATGCTATGCAAGAAGAATTGCTGCAGTTTAAGATACAAAAAGTTTGGATACTGGTATAGTACTGCCTTTTGGGAAGAAGGCTATTGCACAAAGTGGGTTTTCGAAATACGGAAGGTGAGAAGGAGTTGTTGTACAAGAAACAAAGCAAGGTTAGTTGCTTAGGGACATAGGATTAAAGAGGAATGGTATTGGTATATGATGAGGTTTTTGCTCCTGTGGCCAGGATTGAAGCCATTAGGATCTTTTTAGCCTTTGCCTCTTACATGGGCTTTATAGTCTATCAAATGGATGTGAAAAGTGCCTTCCTTTATGGCAAAATTGATGAGGAGGTATATGTCTCTCAACCACCAGGTTTTCTAGATCCTAAATATCCTCAGAAAGTCTACAAAGTTGGTTATGTTTATAAAGCTCTTATGGGCTACATCAAGCTCCTAGAGCCTGGTATGCTACTTTATCTACTTTCTTGTTGAAGAATGGATACAGAAGAGGAACCATTGACAAAACTCTCTTCATAAAGAAGGACAAACATGATATCATTCTAGTTCAAGTCTATGTGGATGATATCATCTTTGGGTCTACAAAGAAATCTTGGTGTGATGAATTTGAGGCATTAATGAAGAGTAGATTTCAGATGAGTTCAATGGGAGAGCTCACTTTCTTTCTTGGATTACAAGTCAAACAGAAAGAAGATGGTATCTTTATTAGTCAGGATAAGTATGTTGCAGAAATCCTGAAGAAGTTTGACTTTGCAAATGTTAAGACTGCTAGTACACCTATTGAGACTCAGAAGCCTTTAGTCAAGGATGAGGAAGCCAGTGATGTGGATGTCCATCTCTATAGGTCCATGATTGGCTCTTTAATGTACTTGACTGCTTCTAGGCCTGATATTATGTTTGCAGTCTGTGCTTGTTCTAGGTTTCAGGTCACTCCAAAGTCTTCCCATCTAAGTGTTGTCAAGAGAATTTTTAGGTATCTAAAGGGCAAACCCAAACTGGGTCTTTGGTATCCTAGAGTATCCTCATTTAACCTGGAATCCTACTCAGATAGTGACTATGCTGGAGCAAATCTTGACAGGAAATCCACAACAGGAGGTTGTCAATTTCTTGGCAGGAGACTCATTTCTTAGCAATGCAAAAAAGCAAACCATTGTGGCTACTTCTACTACAGAGGCAGAATATGTTGCTGCTGCAAGCTGTTGTGGGTAAGTTTTTTGGATTCAGAATCAAATTTTAGACTATGGGTTTAACTTCATGAACACAAAGATCTACATTGATAATGAAAGCACCATCTGCATTGTAAAGAATCCAGTATATCATTCCAAAACAAAGCACATTGCTATTAGGTACCACTTCATAAGAGATGCTTATGAGAAGAAACTTATCCAGGTGCTTAAAATCCACACTAAGGACAATGTAGCTGATCTAGTAACCAAGGCATTTGATGTTAGCAGGTTCTAGTTCTTGGTTGTTTCTATTCGGATGATAAATCCATAAGCTGCATTGGTTAAAGGGAGGCAATATGCTGTGTTGTATAGTTTGTATGCAGTGTTAAGTGTGAAGAAACGTGTTAACCATAGGTGATGCATTTCTAGAGGTTTGATAGGATTTAGAGAGTCATTAAGAAGAGGTATTGATGGTACTAAAGCACTCCTGATACCTACATTGTTCATTCTTTGTTTGGACACAGTTAGTACCGACAGTGCAAAGTTAGTACCGCTGGGCAAAGTTTGTACCGCTATAGAGACGTTGAAGAAAAATACTGCCAAGGGTACAAAGTGTAAATTGAAATGGTTTCCTTGAAATTAGGTCTCCTAAACCTATATAAACCCATCTCAATTGCATAGTTCCTTACGAAATCTCTCTCAAATAATTTCCTATATACAAGCCCTAATATCTCTCTTAACGATGATCACTCTTTTGACTACAATGGCTGTTCTTGATTCATGTCCTAAGCACAATATGGTCGCATATATGGAGAAGTCTGAAGGGAATGCAGAGTTTCACGAGATCATTGATTTTCTTACGCGTAGTTTCATTCATCATGCTCTTACTGTAAGTCCAGTTGTTTCTACTACATTTGTTGAACAGTTTTGGACGTCTGCCAAGTCCAAAATAATCAACAATGTTAGGCACATTACTGCCAAAGTAGATGGCAAGCCTGTATCTATCTCTAAGGCATCAATAAGAAGTGATCTTCTTTTTGATGATGCTAATGGGATAGACTCATTACCTAATCAGGTTATATTTGATGCTATACAGCTTATGGGGTATGAAGGGGATTTAACAGTGTTAACATTTAACAAAGCTTTGTTTTCACCCGAAATGGAGGTTTTCTATTTCATACAAGAATCATTGTATTAGCATCAAAAAGCCACCTCTTGGGATCAAATTCCCACTAACATTGCCACTGCTGTTATTTGCTTAACATCTAATCAGAAATATAACTTTTCTAAATTAATTTTTGATGGTATGCTTAGACATTTAGATGCTAAGAAGAAGTTTGTAATGTACCCACGTTTTATTTCTATCTTTTTAGATAAACAACTAGCTAATGTACCTGTACCTTTAGATCATTTTCCTGTAAATGCTTTAACAAGTAAAGTCTTTTCTTTCATGGTTAAAAAGGGTAAACATTTCTCAGGGAAAGTCACCCCTTTATTTGCTTCTATGTTGGTACAACCAACTGAGGATGAGGGTGCTCCTTCAGAAAGACCATCTGAAGCACAACCTACACCCTCTCCTGCTCACACTAGTGAAGTACCTATTGAGCAACAGACTGACCCATCCCCTAGACCTTCACCTTCTACTATCATTCCTGATTCTATTCCAGAAAGTTCTGGTGGGAATCTTGGAGGTCATTCATCCAGTGATAAATCCCTTTTAGGGAATGAGGGTGAAATGACACTCCAAAGTGTCTATGATCTTTGTCTCTCTTTATGTGCACAGGTTTCAGATCAAGCCAAAAGACAGAAAGACAACCACTTGAAGGCTACAGGATCAAAAAGCCTTCAGAAGCAAGCTAAAACTTGTCATCCAAACACCACAAAGCATCGGAACCAAAGTGTTCTCCTTGAAGCAAAAGATTGGAAGAAGAGATCCTCAAAGAAACAATGGGTGCACACAGAGTCTGTATCCAAACAGGGGAGGGAAGTTGCTATAAGGTGAACCTTCAGTCCGTAGAGTTCCTCTATTTGGATGATATTCTAAAGTTACATTGATTATATGGAAACTGATATATGCTTAAGATATGTGGGGAGCGACAAGAGGAATTAAGAGGGTGAAGAGAGGGAGAACTGGATGAAAAAGTATACTTAGTACTTGAAGATGTATTTGTCACTGTTAAGGAGAAAAAAGTTAATATGACAAGGAGAAAGTTTAGTATGACAGACCAATAGTTAGTACTGACGGATCCAAAGTTAGTACTGACAGGCAAATTGAAGGTACCGATGAGCAAATTAAAAGTACTGATGAGCAAAGAAAAGGTACTGAAGATCATACTGAAGAAGGAAGTGCTACTCAAGCCACTCAAATACCTACTTTACAATATTTGGAGATAAGAAACAATAGTAAGGTCTTTCTCAACATGCGTCAAGCCAAAGCAGTTTCCAAGAGAGAAGGAGAAAGGTGTAGAGTTGAAGGATATTGAAGAAACTAACAGACCTAGGCCTACTTCTATAAGATCACTTCTAACATTAAAGCCTCTTCCAAAAATTGATCCAAAAGACAAAGGAAAGAAGAAAATAGAAGAGGATGATGAATCTGAAAGTAAATCTGATGGTATTCCTGAAGCTGATAAGAAGTTTAAACGGCTTGCAAGTGATGAAGAAATGGCTAGGAAAATACAAGAATAGTGGGAAGGTAAAGAAGAGAAAGAAACAGACTTAGTGAAGAAAAAGCTCCCAATGAAGCTCTCATAAGAAATTATTGATGACATAAAGGGCAAGGAATTGAGGCTGAAGGGACTTCTTGCTGAAGAAGCTTCAAGAAGGAAGAAAGGAGCAATTTAAATAGAAGAAGGGGGGGGGTGGGGTCAAAGTTCCTTCATGACACAATTGGCTGCTTCAAACAAAATTCCTTGCTCAACAAAGATCAGAGGCTATCAGGAACAGACCACCGATAAAGAATCAATTGAGAAATCAAATGATGACCTACTTGAAGCATGTAGGAAACTTCAAGCATTCTGAATTGAAAACTAAGAAGTTTGAGGAAATACAAGCTTTGTATGAAAAGATAAAGAGGTCAGATGAAGATTTCATTTCTATTGGGTCTGCTGAGGATGAAAGACTGATCAAAAAGATGAATGAAAAAGGAATTGATTCCTCTAAGAAAGAAGAGGTCAAGGAGGAGGAAGGTTAAAGAAGAAGAAAGTAACAGAAAGAGAAAACTTGGTACTAGAAAAAGATGAAGTCAAGGAAAAGAAGATTCATACAAAACACTTCTGAGGATGATAGTGAGAAAGAGAATGATGAGCTGAGATTACATTTAACAATAGCTCCAGATGAGGAAAAAGAAGTAGATTATGAAATACTTGACAGGAAGTATCCTATCAAAGAATGGAAAACTGAGTGTCTTGGAACTAAACCACAGGTTGATAAAAGCTAAACACTTAGAGGAAATTAATCAAAATATGATGATTAGAAGCAATGGACAAAAGAGATACTTTAGTACTCTGATAAGGGTGCTTTCCATATTTGATAGAGATGATTTGAATGTTGTGTATCAACTGGTGATGGACAGATATCAAGATGAGATACCTGAAGGTTTTGATAGAGTACTTTGGGGAGATTTGATAGTTATGTTCAATCCAGATGATGAAGACAAGTTTTAGAATTCACAGCAGGATTGGAATATAGTCAGTTGGAAGCTACATGGTTCTTCAGGCATACATACTTTAATGACTGAGGCAGGGTTAGTCATTCATATGCTCATAGAGAAAAAGTATCCTTTAAGAAAGAAAGTACTGTTGCAAATGCTGAAATTAAAGTTGGAGTCTGAAAAAGACAGTACTATGGCATTAGAGTTGATTAGATTTGTCAAGAAGCAAGTTACAGAGTTAGAACCTGAAGACCCTAATAGAGATGAGGAGGATCTTTAAGTGTTGGTTTCAAAACCACATAACAAATGGTCATCAGTTCACCATGCTTAACAGGCATAAGAACTGGCTAGTCCATAAGCAAACGGCTTATGGTAAAGACTTCTCAAATCCGTTTATGGTTGACAATTTACCAAAAATTATAGGGTTTTCAACTCACCTTGCTTCATTGGTGAAGAGTTGGCTAGTCCAAGATCAAACAGTTCTTGGTAAAGACTAATCAAATCTGTTGATAGCTGATAGTTTGCTAAAAACTATATGGTTTATCAATGCACCATGTTATGACAATGAAGCATTGGCTAGTCCAAAAGCAAACGGTATTTGGTAAAGACAAATCAATTCCGTTGATGGTTGACAGTTTACCAAAAACTGTATGGTAATTAACTCACCATGTTTTTAAAATGAAGAGTTAACTATCCCAGAGCAAACGGCTACTGGTAAAGGAACATCAAATCCGTTTATGGCTGGTAGTTTGCCAAAAACTACAAAGCCAACTTAGTTGGATTGTTGCTGAAAAGATGTTGCTGTGTTGCTGAGAAGACAAAGTTGCTGCTGAAGATGGATAGTGTTTAAAAGCTCAAGAAATGTTAAAAGTGTTTGGATACATCCTCTATGCGTTAAAGAAGTTAAAGAAACATGAAGTTAAAAGAGTTCAACATTCATGTTTAAGGGAGGATTGTTGGGAATTACGTTTTCCTAACTTAGTACCGACAGTATTAATAGTTAGTACTGATAGTTATAGTTAGTACTGACAGTACAAAATGTTAAGTACTGATCAGTTAGTTAGTACCGATAGTAGAAATTAGTTAGTACCGTTTGAGAGATATGTATGAGATATTTTAGGAAAAGATATGTACGCGTTTTGTAAGCCTGTTAGGGTTTATCCTTGGTCTATAAAAGGATCCCTCTTGGCATAGTTAGATAGATGAACTCATTATCTCATACAAAATCATATCTCATAGTTAGTAATCTATAATCATTCAAAGCAGATTAATAGAAAGTATTATTTAGTTTTTCATTGTTCTTCTTAGTACTTGTGTTAAGATTCCGCATTAACACATAGTATTCATAATCAGTGTTTCTACATAGTCAACTGTATTTATACATCTTGGCTATCATCCTTAATAGGCTGTAGAGATCTATTTAAAAAGGGACTCATAATTCCTGAAAAGGAATCGGATGAATTCATAAAGTCTAGTGTTGAGGACCTTGTTCCAATCCCAAGTGAGTCCGAGGATACATCCGGGAGTGATAGTGAGTGTGATTTACCTTCGTGTAATGATTTCTCTCTCATTAATGTTTCTGAGGAAAAATCTGTGACTTTCTCTAACCCTCTCTTCGATTCAAATGATGACTTTACTTTTAGTGATGATGAGTCACTATCCGATGAAGACGTTCCGAAAGATAATGTTAAATTTACTCGAACCCTCTTTTCGAATTCGATCTAGTGACATAAATCTTCTTTTTAATGAGGTATTAGAGGACATCAAGAGCGAGGACTCCTATGTTTCTAAGCTTGATGAGCCGGATTAGCTAGTCACACCTCTTTCCAAGCTTAATGAGGATGAGTGTTTTGACCCGGGTGGTGATTTCATTTTGGAAGAAATCGAAGCTTATCTTACAAGTGATTCCATTCCACCGGGAATTGATGATGCCTACTTTGATCCGGAGGAAGACATTCTTCTACTCGAGAAGTTATTAAATGATGATCCATCATCTCCTCTCCCTTCGAAAGAACTTAATTTTGAGGAACTTAAAACGATAAAATATTCGACTGATGATTTTCCCCCTTTTGACGTTTTAGGGGGAAATTTTGTGACTTTCTTTAATCCTCTATTCGATTCTAATGAAGAATTTACCTCTAGTGATGACGAGTCACCCCCTAAGGCGGATGTTCCAGAGGAAAATTTTATGATTTATTC
>BQNB010158792.1:0-14989 GCA_026074375.1 Tanacetum coccineum | reverse complement strand
AGAAATTGAGGGTGTTCCTTTTAGGCTGTGGTCGAGTAACACATTCAAAAAAATTGCTTCCAGATGGGGTGTATTACTTGACATTGATGATCCTGAAGAGACCGGTTTTCATTCTAAGAGATTGTGTCTATCCTCTAAGCTTGGTACCAATATTTTTGAAAATTTCAGGATCAATTTTCATGGCAAGACTTATTGGATTCGTGCTAAAGAAGTCCCGGGGTGGGTACCGAACTTCTCTGACTACTTGGATGAGGATGAATCCGACACAGAATCTAAGGAGGATGTTTTACAATCCGGTGAAGTGGGTAACCTGGATAGACGTGACTTTGATGGTAACCCGTCTGAAATTCCTGAAACCTTATTCGAGACAGACAAGCCTACTAACGTCTCACAGAATAATGTTAACACAGGAACTAATGATGTTCACTCGGTAGACCCATTTAATATTTATCCCATCCTTAATAAGAAGAATGTCTCGAAAGGTATGGAAGAATCTTCTGTTCAAACCCCTATTTTTCCCCCCGGGTTTACTCCATTGGATGTTGAGGTTAATGAACAAGTGGAAACTTCTCTAAATAAGGAAGAATCCATCAAAGATAACTCAGAATCAGCTTGTTCTGGTCACTTCAAAAAGTCTGCCGCCCCACGCTCTCAAGGTTCTATTTTGAACCTTATGGAGGAATTAATAAAGGTTGGCCAAACTATGGGCTATAACATGGGCGGTTGCTTGAATAATTTGACTCAGATCATTGAATCCCAAGGAGAGACAGAGGGTTATCGATGAATTTTCTATCCTTAAATGTTCAAGGCCTCGCCCAAAAGGCCAAAAAAGATTGGGTCAAGGAGTTATGTATAAAACACAAGGTGAATTTTTTGGCTTTGCAAGAAACTAAAATGGAGTCAATTGATCTTTTCATTATTAGGTCGTGTTGGGGTAACCTTGGGTTCGATCATGTTCATAGTGATTCAGTTGGTCATTCGGGTGGTATTTTATGTGTGTGGGACCCTTACTCTCTTCGCAAAATCAGTTCCACTGTCTCGGACTACTTTGTCATGATACGAGGGGTATGGCTGAAAACTGGTAACAATATTCTCATCATTTCGGTGTACGCGCCACATGATATGAAAGAAAAAATCATGTTGTGGGATTATTTGAACCATGTTATCCAATCCTGGACTGGAGAGGTGGTAATTATGGGAGATTTTAACGAGGTTAGGTCGAAATCCGACAGATTTGGTTCGACGTTTAATGCTCATGGTGCAAATGTGTTTAACTCGTTCATTGCTAAAGCGGGTTTGGAGGAAGTTCCTTTAGGAGGATGTACTTTTACGTGGTGTCACAAAACCGCCACTAAGATGAGTAAACTCGACAGGTTTCTCATCTCTGAAAACTTGCTAATTTCTTGTCCTTACATCACTGCCATTACTTTGGATCGTTATCTTTCAGATCACCGGCCTATTCTGCTTCGTGAATCAAGCTTCGACTACGGCCCCATTCCCTTTCGATTCTATCACCACTGGATTGAAGTCGATGGTTTCTCTAGTTTTGTTGAACGCACATGGTCCGAATCCCCGGGTAACAAATCAAACGCTATGTGCAATTTAATGTCGAAATTAAAGGATCTCAAAGTCAAGATAAGGGAATGGAACAAACAACACTTGAACATCTCAAGGTCAGAATCTTCCAAACTTAAAGATACTTTAAAATCTCTGGATATGGATATTGATAATGGTGATTGCTCCGTCGAAAAGACTTCAAAGAGGGCTCATATTATTAATTCGCTTCAAGAGATTAATAAACTGCACTCTATGGATTTAGCGCAAAAGGCTAAGATTAACTGGAGCGTTGAAGGTGATGAAAATACTCATTTTTTTCACGGTATAATCAACAAACGCCGTAGCCAAATGAGCATCCGTGGTATAATGATTGACGGAAATTGGACTGAAGATCCCTTCAAGGTTAAAAGTCAATTTTTTGAGCACTTCAGTAACAGGTTCGCTAAACCGATAAACCAACGTGCTCACTTAAATATCCAATTTCCGAATACCCTTACCTTGGAACAACAATCTGAGTTGGAAGGAGATGTATCTAAAGAAGAACTTAAGAAAGCAGTTTGGGACTGTGGGACCGATAAATCCCCCGGTCCAGATGGTTTTACCTTCGGTTTCTTTCGTAGGTTTTGGTCCACCATAGAAAACGACGTTCTAGAAGCTGTCAATTACTTCCTCAACAATGGTGATATTCCATCGGGTTGCAACTCCTCGTTTATTGTGTTAATCCCAAAAATTCCAGATGCAAACCTGGTAAAAGACTTTAGGCCCATTAGTCTTATTGGGAGTATTTACAAGATCATAGCAAAACTTCTTGCTAATCGTCTCGTTGGGGTCTTGGGAGAAATCATCAACGAGGTCCAATCTGCTTTCATCGTTGATAGACAAATCTTGGACGGTCCATTTATTCTTAATGAGCTTTTACAGTGGTGCAAGAGTAAAAAGAAGCAATCCTTGATTTTCAAGGTGGATTTTGAGAAAGCGTTCGACTCAATTCGATGGGATTTCTTAGACGACGTCCTAAAGAACTTTGGTTTCGGTAAAAAATGGTGCAATTGGATCCAAAGTTGTCTTAACTCTTCGAGAGGATCTATCCTCATTAATGGAAGCCCCACGAAAGAGTTCAATTTCCATAAAGGGCTTAAGCAAGGAGACCCTCTATCTCCTTTTTTGTTCATCTTGGTCATGGAAAGTCTTCATTTATCATTTCAACGTGTGGTAGATGCCGGTATGTACAAAGGAGTGCAACTAAATTCCTCGATATGTTTATCGCACATGTTCTATGCGGACGACGCTATTTTTATGGGCGATTGGTGTGAAAATAATATCAACACCCTAATTCTAGTTCTTGATTGCTTTTATCGAGCTTCGGGATTGAAGATTAATTTGAGCAAAAGCAAAATTATGGGGACTCTTGTGTCGGATCATAAAGTTCAAGAAGCGGCGTCTAAACTCGGGTGTCTTATCCTCAACACTCCTTTTTCGTATCTTGGTACTAAAGTGGGTGCATCTATGTCTCGCTACCAAGCATGGGAAGAGGTCATCAATAAGGTTAGTGCTCGCCTTTCTAAGTGGAAAATGAAAACCTTGTCTATAGGAGGTCGGCTAACTCTCCTTAAATCCGTCCTTGGCTCTATCCCCATTTTTTATATGTCCATCTTCAAAGCTCCACTATCTATCCTTCGCAAACTTGAATCTATAAGAGGCCATTTTTTCAATGGGCATGACCAAGATAGTAGAAAAGCGTCTTGGATCAAATGGGACTCTGTTTTAGTTCCTAAAGAAAAAGGGGGACTTGGTGTTTCAAGCTTGTATGCTCTTAATCGCGCCCTAATGCTCAAATGGGTTTGGAAGTTCCATCATCAAAGCTCCTCTTTATGGTCGAGGGTAATGAAGGCCATTCATGGTGAAGACGGTAAAATCGGTAAGGTTCCTAAAGCTCGCAAGAATTCTTGTTGGTTAAACATTGTGAACGAAATTAATGTCCTTAATCTTAAAGGTATCGATTTCTTTGATTTCATGCGGTTAAAAGTGGGTAATGGGAATAACACCTCTTTCTGGTACGATAAATGGATTGGGGACAGTCCTCTTCATATTAGGTTCCCTAGAATATTTGCGTTAGAGGAAAATAAGCAGGTGATAATCAGTGAGAAGATGGAGGACCTGTCTTTGGCTATGTCCCTCCGTCGTAACCCGAGGGATGGTATAGAAGCCGACCAGTTCTCTGACCTTCTTGCCTTAATGCAGAACGTAACTCTCTCTCAATCTCCTGACCGGTGGCAATGGACTTTGGATGCTTCAGGTTACTTTACTGTTGCCTCTATTCGCTTTAAAATAGATAACCTCATGCTTCCTTCTATCAGCACCGCTACTAAGTGGATCAAATCGGTTCCCAATAAAGTCAATGTTTTTGCTTGGAAAGTCAAACTAGATGCTCTCCCAACGAGGTTTAATATTTCAAGACGTGGTATGCCGATAAATTGTATTGCTTGTCCTATTTGTGATCGAAACGTTGAGACTAGTGGGCATCTCTTTTTTGCTTGTCCTTTAGCTTCTCACCTGGCCAATAAAATTTTGCTATGGTGGAATCTGCAGTGTACTGATTTCACCTCTCATCAAGATTGGCTTTCCTGGATTGGCTCGTTGCATCTTCCCCATGATCGTAAACATATTCTGGAAGGAATTTTTTATGTTCTGTGGTGGCTCCTATGGCAGTATCGGAACGAGCTCCTGTTTGACAGCAAAAAACCGATGAAGGCGAAGATTTTTGATGATATCGTTTCTAGGTCTTTCTATTGGTGTAAGTTTCGTTGTAAAGCCTCTTTCAATTTCAATGATTGGCTTAAAAACCCGTACCTTGTTTCTTTGTAATCTAGCTCCTTGCTAGTTTTTCTTTTATAATATTTTCTGCCGTTCAAAAAAAAAAAGTTGTATTTCTAGACTCATTTGTACCTTTTGACTTCTAGCGCCTTGCTAGTAGCTTAGATGCTTTAAAGTTTGAGTGTTTATCGATTTCTAATGTAAATTTGATGTTATAATAATAAAACGTTAATCGATTAGGAATCTTTTCGTGTATTTTGTGGTTTAACTACATTCAATTCAGTTAATTTTTGATGTAATTTATAAATCAACTAATAAATGATAAAATAAATTAAATAAAATAACATTTAGTTACGATTTATCTGAATTTTCTAAATAGTTATTTTAAAATTTGGTATAAAATTTTTATCTGAATTTCTTATTAGTGTGGATGATTTATTATCAATCTACACTCTTTTATATTATAAATTCATTTTAAAAAAAAAAGAAATTTAGGGTCGACATTGTCGACCCTAATTTTTCAGCGGGATCAAACAAAACACTGGCGGGTAAATTAAATTTTGGTGAAACAATTAGGGTCGACAATGTCGACCCTAAATTTCGACCCAAAATTGTTTAATCTATTTATAAATTGTTTTAATATTTATATATACTTTTAAATACATTTTATAAATTAAATAAGACATAAAGCCATATTAAAAAATTAGGGTCGACAATGTCGACCCTAAATGTCGACCCAAACTTATTTTGTTGACTTTGAGGTTTTGGTGAATAATTGTGGGCCCCCTGCCTTATTTAGGGTCGACTATGTCGACCCTAAATAATTCTCGACCCAAAACCAGCTTATTGTTGTAGTGTTTTCTTGATCAATTATCAAAGAGGTACGCGTTTCTTTTACTTCTTGTTTAGTGTTAACCATATGCTATTACTAGATCCAAATTCGCTGCGTGCTCATAGTAACTTGGTTACTTAGATGTTAAATCCCAACAACGAATAGCAGCATAGTAGATGTCGTCAATGTTCTCTCCACAAAATGAAAAGGAAAAAATTCAACCGAAACTTTGTTAGTTTTGCAAAGTTCAGCAACAGAGACAAGATTGTTACGTAGTTGAGGAACAAAAAGAATATTATCAAGATTTAATGGACGAGAAGAAGTAGGTAAGGTGGAATGGCCAGTGTGAGTGATAGAGAGGCGCTTACCATTTCCTACCACAATTTTGTCAGGCCCACCATATTCAGATAGGGTGTGCACCGCCGAGCGTTCTGAGGCAGTATGGTGAGAAGCAAGAGAGTCAAACATCTATGGTTGTGACAATGTGGTGTTAATCATGGGAGTTGTCGATGAGGGCATCGATATAGTGATGTTATTTTATTTGAGAAAACAAGCAAGCTTCCTGCATTATTTAGTGTCGTGACCAGGGTATATTGCAATATTGACAAAAAGAGGAGTTTCGATTACCACGTGGGGAAAAATGATTCCCACTTTGTTGTCCTGGGGACCGATGTGATTTTGGACCTTGATACAAGAAGCGATTTGTGCCACGAGTGTCTTGGCTGAACCTGGAGTTGTACCTAGAAGAAGTTAGTTGAGTGTTGTTAACAGTAGCAATAACCGAGGTTGTTTGGGTGTCTTTGAGGGAACGCTCATGATCTATCAATTTGTCAAAGAGATCTGGAAAGGTAATGGAAGTGTCCCAAGCCTTCAATGCAGCCGAGATAGAAGCAAAGTCATCACCAAGTTGTCCCAAGATGTGAACAGTAAGGTCTTCATCATCAACAATAGTCTTCATTTCATGAAGGAATTCAAGCCACGAGAACCTTTGGGATTATTAGCCAGTCGTGACTTTAACGAGATGATGCGAGACCGAGAGTGACTCATAAAACTAGAGACAAACGGTTAAAGGCTTGGTATGATGTGCCAGCAGAGGTGACGATATGTTGAATTGTGTCGGAACAACTTTCGAGTAGAGCACCGAGAACTATTTGATCTTGACGGAGCCATAGATTGTACTCCGTATTTGGTTTTGTGGCATAGCAGGGAGGGTTTTCGATGGTTCGGTTTGTTTGCCGGTAACATAGCTGTCGAGGCCAAGTCCAGTTAGTGTAGCCATAACTTGTTTTCTCCAAGAAGGTAGTTGTTTGGTGTAAGTTTGATCGGGAAGTGCATATGAGCAATGACTTCAACAGGTGTTGGACATGTGGATTGAATAGAAGGGAGAAAGACAGTAGAATGATTGGATAAAAAAACGATTGCTCAAAGGAGCTTTGTGGCTCTTGATACCATATGGAGATTTTGAATATTGTATTGAAAGGTGATAATGAATATAGTGATTTGTATGGTGCATATTTAAAAAGGTTTATAAATTTGTCACATCTTACAATGTCATTAATTTATAAATCGTAAACTTATTTTCACTATGGATAAATCTTTTGAGGTTTATAAATTGTTCAAACATAAATTAAATATTATCATGGTACATAAATTCTTAGACCTCTTCAAAATCCTAGACCTTTTCATGCCACCTAGACATGAAATGGTTCCTCACTATGGTAAAAATATTCTTGGACCTCTTCATAAGTTTTTAGACCTATTCTTGAAACACCATAGTGGATGCTCTTATACTTGAACGTAATTCCCTCCTAAGATGATTGTGTTGACTAGTTGAGTATAGTGTCTCTAATAGTTTGAACTCACCGCCACACACATAACCAGGTAAAGCCTTCTCCCTTTTTAAAAGGTTGGTGTGGCCACTTAAAGATTATTTGCACCTAACGGGAATTGAACTTGAGACCTCACACATTTTAAAGTGATAGTCACGAGCGAAATTTTTCGCAGTAACCAATTGGGAATCGTGTGATCTAGGAATAACCCTGACAATTTTTTTTTTCAATATGACCTTTTGAATCGCGCTTGGGGGATAGCGATTTACATTTTCATACGTGTCACAGTTTTATTGGCTCGTGAGAATAATTTTAAAAAAAATTATGTAGATCGCGCCACAAGCATAGCGATTTACATTTTTTGTATTTTTTTTAAAAAACTTTTGTAAATAAAAAAAACGAGCCCTAAATTTTTTTTATGTAGATCGCGCGACATCAATAGCGATTCACTTTTTTTTTTATGTAGATCGCGCATCAGGGATGGCGATTTACTTTGTTTTTTTTGTCTTTTAGGGTTTTGCAGATGAATAGTAACGCAAAGTAGGGTTTTTCAGATGAATAGTAACGCACAGTATGATGAAATGATATATCACTGCCATATTTTGTCACTTATGAATTTGAATACGGACTATATGATTATATAGTGATAGTATGTTTCTCTTAATTTAGTTCATAAGAAACAGAAGTTGAGGTTTTTCATTGTTTCTCTTTGAAGGTTTAATTGTTTGAGGTTTTTCATTGTTGATTTTTACTGTTTGCGGGTAGAGCAAAGTTGGTGTTGGTGTGGTATTCTTTTAAAGGGTTTTTGTTATTGGTGATTTCGTGGCTTGCTTGTTTATTATAAGATGGATTTGACCGGTTACGAGGTATAATATTTTTATTTTGTATCATTTGACTATTTTATTATCTGGTGTATGTGTAGTAATATATGGTTATTTTTTTTATTTAGGTACCTCGTGTTCTTGTTACATGTAGAAATAAGTTAAAGTTTCTTAAAACAATTAAAACAATAATTAGTGGGACTGATCGGGAAGCACTGTTTAGACAATCTTGTTTTGGTTCATCCTAGTATTGGTTGGAGTAATAGATCAAACTGGTTTTTATAGAGAATTGTATATTAATACATTTTATGTTAAGGCGGAAATTTATGATGAAAATGTTCATGTATTACCATATAAATAAAGATTTTAGTATACCATTTGGGAGAGAGGAATTCTGCCTAGTAACTGGTATAAAGGTTTGGGTCCAAAATGGCTGAGTAATGACACCAAACATCGTATTCCTTTTAGGCGACGAAAGTTTCCGTCATATTTAATGGGCAACTATTTCAGGCATCAACATCGCAATAATATTTCTTGACGATTCATTTGCTCAATTATACGACGACGATTTGTTGCCTTTGTAGTGTCTAGCTATTGCATCTTGTTATATTAGTTGTGGTGAGTAAACGTGTTTCCCAGACTGGATGTTAAGATTACTAATGGTAAGTAGCTTTGGACAAATCTCCTTGGGGTTCATATGTCGCCAACATTGAACACCCAACTTAGGATGCAAACGTCCAAAGCTTGGTCTCCCTTGTATGTCGATGAGCTACAGGATGAAGATTGATGCGAAAAAGTATTCAATTATTTTGAATATACTTGGGCTTCAAGTATGACAAAAATAAGTTAATATTTTTAATTGGCCATTAAGTTATATGTGATAATGTGAAAATAATTGAAACAATGTTTTTTTTTAGACTTGGATATTAGAGTCTTACCGAGTAACCCGCAGTAATGTATAATGATCATTACAATCGTATCCAAGATTGCAGCTTGGAGTAAGAAAAAAAGGGAAGGTTTTTGGGAAAAATGGTTATTCCTTTTTTTGAAGTGAGTTTTATTTACTTTAATACTTTAGTAAGTTGATTATGTAATTTATTTAATAATTAATTTCCATTTTTTTAAAAGGGAAATATGCCTGCTGCGAGATTGACACCAACAAAATGAGGCTCGATCGACTGTGGATTTTAGTAAGGCATACTTTGACGCGCTTTATATGGTCAAGTTGAACGTGTACCTTGATTTAAGCGTCAAAAATATGTATGAAATTCCATCCGATATTTACCGAGATGTTCTGATGATACAAAAAAGAGAAATTTAACGCAAAAAAGAAGAAGTTTGATAACATAAGGAAGAAATGCGTAGATTAAGGCAGGAAAAGAATGTTCAGTCCTGTGACAAGAGAATAAAGGAAACGATTAATGTTGATCAACATATGGGTTGAACAATTTTTAGTCAATTCCAAAGCATGCAGGTATAATTTTTGTACATTTAATATAAGGCTTTGTAAGTAAATAATATAATTTTGTATTTATGGGTGTTTACAAGGTGGTCCGTCTTCATTCCAGGGACATGTAAAAAAGCTTATTATTCAATATGGGTACGCCATCGAATTTCCAAACCCCAAAAGGCCGTCCAACCTTTTCATCTGTTTGGCAAAAGACAGATTACGTCACAGTCGGCCCACACAGTATTGCAACCCATACAACGCCGCAGCCTGGTTCTTACTATACTTGACGGGTTCCATCTCTATTGGTAGGCAAAATGTGCCAACCACTAATTAGACGCAAGATGATGTAGATGGCATATTTGACCGGTATAGCTTAATTTTTATATATGAATATGATTATATAGTAATAAGCATCATGAAGTATTAAATTTTTATTAATTGTTGTTTTTTAGAATATTCCGAATCGAGGAAAAATGGAACAGTTTCCTAGCAAGTATAAACTGACTCCATTCACGGAACAACCTCCTACTACAAATTTACCCAAGCAACGTGTTAATAAAACTAAAAATAAGGGTAAGAAGGCTAATTTATCGCCTTTGAATCTTGGGGGTGCTTTTGAGGATGACAATGTAGAAGAAAATAATGTTATGTTTTTTTCGTTACCCCATTACTGTAATTTCTAAGTAGGAGAGCGTGGACCCTTTCAAAGTAATTGTTAATCTTGTATCAAAATAATAAATAAACTAATGAAAGTATGTGTACTAATATTGGTTATTAACTTGGTTGATTAGGTGCGAAGAGGAAATTATGTTAACTTACCAGACTTTCTAAATGCCCCCCATCAAATTTACTTGGATTGTTATATGAAAGGTTATAATAGTATTTCCGGTTTTTATTATTTTTGGCAGACAATTGGGTGACAAAATATGGCAGTGATATATCATTTTATCTGCGTTACTATTTATCTGAAAAACCCTACTGTGCGTTACTATTCATCAATAGCGATTCACCTATTAACTTGGTTGATTAGGTGCGAAGAGGAAATTATGTTAACTTAACGGCCTTTCTAAATTCCCCCCATCAGATTTACTTAGATTGTTATATGAAAGGTTATATAGTTTCGGTTAGTTTTTGGCAACAATTGGTCCCTTATTTTTGTATGCCTGACATGAACAGACTTATCATACCGACGGACCAACACGTCATTGGTACATTGGATGGCACCACGCATCCGTATCCAGCTTGGAATGATGTTGACTGAGTACTTATTTCTTTAGTTATCCGTTATAAAAAATTTAATACAACTTATGCATGATTAGTATTTAATTATTTGGTTTTATCTTTGTAGGTGTTTATGCCCATACATGTTGCTGGAAATCATTGGGCCACGGGTGTTATACATTTACCGAGTTCTCATTTTTACGTGTTCGAATCCATGTATAATGAGCAAAACAAGGATGTGTTATCGCGACTAATTCAATGTTGGACCCTTGTGGTTAATAACATTTTGGCAGATCGTGGTTGTATAAATGAAACTAGACCACCCCATAATTTTTAGTATTCATACAATGATGATTTGTGTATAGATGTCCCTCAACAAACCAACTTCTCAGACTGTGGATTCATCACTGTTAGCCGTGATATTTAGTAAAGTGATGGTCATTAAACAATCCTGAGCCTTGTATAGGAAAACGTAGTTTTCGGGAGTTTAGTTAAGCTAGTTGGGCCTAGTTGTCGGGCTCAAGCCCATTTGTTCTATGAACCGGCCCAACACAAAGCCTACAAGAATAGTCCATCCTTGTAGCTATTTAAAGCCCTCTCCAAGTGTGGAGAGGGTGTTGCTTCTCATTTTTTCTTTTGTGAAACAAGTAACCATTTTTCTTCTTTTTTACTTTCTCTCTCTAAAATCTATTTTTCTTATTTTTGTGTTTTGGTGATGAAATGATATCCTAACAGCATGTATTATCCCCCGAGATTTGTAAAGTAAATGTAAAATAAGTGAAAGAGGGGCTATAAACTCACATCGATGATGAAGAACGATTAGCGGCAATGTACACATTGAGTACAAGACGAAACGGAAACTGAAACGGCTCGACCAAGAAGTTGCGGTTTATCTTAACGGCTATGACCCACTAGCCTAGGATGATGTACTTGGTTTTCCGATGAATGAGTACCTCAACGTGACACGTTGATAAAAGATTTAGATTTAAAGTTGTAATAGTTTGGTGGTTGGTTAAATAAATAAATCAAAAAGTAAACGCAAGGTGTGTAATATATTCCGTATATATTACACAATGAAAAATGACCGAATGTATAATTCGTACTGTGAATTATATAACAAACTACACAACCAAAAGGATAACTCGAAGCGTATATAATACACGACATATGTTATATCTAAAAGGTGACAATAAAAATAAAATGGTCTAATTATATAATACTTGCCTTGTATTATATAAGAAAGATGATGAAAATAGATGAAACTAAATAATTTGACACGTTTTAAGGTTGTGGATTAGATAAGTGAAATTTCTAAAATCATAGTTTACGTTTGATTGTCGGGTCATCGCGATTTAATAGTTCTTAAGACATTTCGGGATAATAAATGAAGTAGATTTGTAAAAATTTACTAAACGTAGCATGTTATAAAAAAATCCCGGCATGACCTATTCATTTATTTAACGTTTTCCATATTAATAAAAGTTAATTATTTTCCCTTAATCAAAATCAAACCATGCTGCAACCCAAACACACCCCTTAAGGTTATTAATCACCAAAAATATATATAATTTATTTTACGTTTATTAACCAATTTAAACCACCATTAACTAATTTAGTTTACATGAAATCTTAGTATATTTTTATTAGCCAAATTTTATATAAACCAAACGCGCCTAGTGGTCTGAACCAAACGCAACCTGCTGGTGAAATTAGACCAACCAAACGCACTCTAGTCTGTGTAAACCAAACACACTCAAATCTGCTGTTAACCCAAACACCCTCCGTTGGTGCTAACTGTCAAACCAACGCACCCTTTGTGGTGTTATCAAAACCACACGCTACCCTAATCTGTTTTCCAACAAACCAAACACACCTAATCACTTTCTACAAAACCCAAACGCCCCCTTATGGCGATTCTGATAAACCAAACGCACCCCATGTGCATTTGAAGCAAACCAAACGCACCCTAAGTGATGAGAACCCAGATCCAAACGCACCCTTGTGGTCGTTTTATAAAACTAAACGCACCCTTAGCGCTTAACAACTCCAGACGCACCCTATGGTGGTGCGGCTGTTAAAACCAAACGCACCCTATGGCGGAACAGTTAACCCAAACACACCCTTTCGCTGTTTTCTTATACCAAACGCACCCTATGCTGCCACTCAATCAAACGCACCCTTATGGGTGTAAACTCTACCCGAACCCACCCCCTTGGTTCTAACCCAAACAGGACGCACCCTTGTGGTGTTACTATTTAATCAAACGCGCCCTTGTCGATGGCTAATAAAACCACACGCACCCTTGGCGGTGTTGTTGTGGTGGTGGTGGTGTTGGTGCGGTGATGGAGGTGTTGGTGGTGCGACTGTGGTGGCGGCATGGGTGAGGAGATGATGACGATGGTGGTGTAGGCTGTGGCGTGGTGACAGCGGGGTGAGGTGGTAGTATAGTGGCAGCGGCTGCTGCCGTATTTGGTGGTGGAGATGGTGGTGATCGGTGGAGGCGCGTGGTATAAAGGATCGGGTAGATCGGGGGATGAGAAGCATTTTTGGGCTTGGCCAGAAAACTCGCCGGAAAAGTTTTCCGGCGGCGGCCGACGGTGGCCGGAGGTGGGGCGGCGGTGGCTGCCGGAAATGGGAGAGGAGAGAGTGTTTGTTCATGTGTGTGTGATTTGTTATAAAAATGAAATGAAAAAAAAGTATAAAAGTTTTATTTATAATAAAACTTTAAAAATAAATGACAAGTTAATAATAGTTGAGGGTTACTTGTGTAAATATCTAATGTAGTTTTTATAACTTCCGGTTCGGGACTCGTTTGAGCTAGTTAACGGTCGATTCAACGCACGAAACTTGCGCCATTGTTTTCCAAATCATTTTTCTGATAAAAATGAGTATTTACTTGATAATATTTCATAAATATTTTATAACATCTAATAAAATATTTGTTATTTGTTTTGTGAACCGGTTACACCTTGTCTGAAATAGAAAAGAAAAAAAATAGATTTCAACTCGATTATTCGCGTTTTCAACAAACGCCTTTAATTAAATTGTTAAGTATTTTATTAAATATTTTTATTTAATAAAACGTGATAATTAAATATAATTTAATTATTTTTGTGTTTCTAAAATCTTGCGAGGGCATTTCAGTCACTTTCTGTTCGTTTTCGGGTCTCGGGCAAAACTAAAAAGTTGTCTGGAAAGTTGTTTACATCAAATTGCTTTAGAGTCCGAATAATGAAAACGTGATTTAGTGGTTCGTTTTTGATACGTCAGCTTATAAATAATATATATCTTTTTCGTTTTTGAGCAAAATAAGTTAAAAATAACTTCCATTTGAGAAATATAATAATAAATATGACTTATTATTTGAAATACGTTCCGCAAATTTTACCGGTCACGCGGTTATTGCTTTTATTAGACAATAAAACTTCAAAAGTCAAAAAGTCATGTTAGACCCGAAAAGTCAAAGGGTAAAATAGTCATTTAAAAATTCGAAAATTCTCAGTTGTTACATATATCATGACCAATGCTTCAAGCTTACTTGTATTGGTCACACGTTCGAAATTCATATGTGACCAAACAATATTACCAGTTACTTTTAGCCACATGATGTTCGAATGTGTGGCAATACAGTTCTAATGGTCGCACGATAAAAATGTTCATGTGCGACTAATTAGTAAATGGTGTTTTTTTTGGTACCTTTGGTCACATAAATATGTGAATGTGTGGCCGTTCCATTTTGCCCATGTGTGACCAAATCCACTTTTTGTTCTAGTGTTAGAGGCTAAATAAGCCCAAGCCCGGTTTGTGGGTTTAGGGCATTAGGGTTTGCACTATTATAAATAGTGGTCAATAATAAATTATAACCAACGGGTTTATTCATTGTTTAACAATATCTTGTGGTTTTATTTGAAACGATTTGGGATTTGTTGAAACGACTTGGGAATTGTTGATATTGGGATTGTTTGTATGTTACGGATCTTAAAAAACGTCCGGGAAGACCGTAACACTGCTGCTAATACAACAACTCTATTGCAGAAACAGGCAACCCTTTTAGTCGCGACTTGTATAATGTTAATATTAATTTTATACTTTTAGCCACGACAAGTCATGGCTAAAAGAAAATTATTAAAATAGTATTGCTACTTTTAGCGACGACTTATTGCGTCTCCTAATTTCAGTGATATATCTCGTGGCTGAAAGTGAATATTATTTGAGTAATATACTTTTAACCATAAGTTGTCGTGGCAAAAAGTATAATATTATTTTAATAGCCGGTTATGTATTATATTTTTTTAAAAGTTTTAGCTACGACCGTCACCGTCATGTTAAAAAGGTTGTCATTCTTGGCTAAAACTTGTCGTGGGTAATTAAAGGTTTGACTGTGAGTCATGGCTAAAGGTCTTTAGCTATGAGGCGAGCCACCACTCTTTGGGTTTTAGCTACGAGTTTAGGTCGTGGCTAAAAG
>BQNB010158791.1:0-14989 GCA_026074375.1 Tanacetum coccineum | reverse complement strand
AAGGAGAGCCTTCGTCGCGAGAGCTAAGTACAATGGTCGGATCCTACCGAATAATAGTGATGTCCTCCGTCATCATTTTCCAGAGGGAATAAAACGGTACGCGACAGACAGTTGGAGTTTGCCTACTTCGTGGCGGTAGATAAAAGACAATCCCGTTTACCGTCTCCGTTTATTCAGTTGAGGAATTGGTATGTGCTTAATTACACATACCTTTGACCTAATAAAACGTGCTTAAAAGACTAAAAACATACAAAAAATACATTGTATTTGTGTGTTTTGCATTTGTATTGTGCAGGTAACGGATATCAACAAAAAGGACAAAAATAAGCCAAAACGGACAAAACCGAGCACGGAATGAAAAGAGCGTAAAAAGTTAAGGTAAAGCCAAAAAGTCAACCCCGAAAAGTCAAAGACAAAACCAAAGCCGAATCCGAAGAAATCCTAAATGGGCCAACCCGAACCCATTTAATGGGCCGAGTCAGCCCATTAAGCTTAATTATTAAATTAAAAGCCCATGTTATAAGCCTAAGGCAATTATAAAAGGTCCAAATCCTAGCCTGATCCAAACAAGCCCAACTTAAGCCCAACACCCATTTAACAGCCTGTTAGCCCTCACCCTTAAAACCTTTACAAAGTTAGTCCTCAAGGACTAACATTGTTAGTCCTTAGGACTAACATGCTTACCCCCTACACCTTAAACCCCTTTACACCCATAGTCCATTTTCCCTAACCCTCGTCACAAAACAAACCCAGTCAAACCCTACACCCATTTCCCACCTAAAACCTAATTACTATTCACTCTCCCCCTCCATAGCACCCTCCTACCTAACAAAAACATCACTCTCACCCTCTTCCCCAAATGAACCCCACAACAAAACCCCACATCCCATAAGCTTCTAAAAACACCTTGGCAATCCTCTATCCTTTGATTGGCTGTTGAAAATGAAGGGCTGTGATGATTCTACTTGATGAACAAGAAAGATAGAAGATGGATTTTTTTTGTTTTTTAAATAAGGGAATTGGCTATGATGAGGTTTTGAAGTCTCTCACACAACTCACACAAGAAACACACTTCAAAGGCTTGAACTTCTCTAATCGGCTATATATAGGCGTATTTTTCATTGTAAAAGCATAGCGTAGTGTAGTTTAGGAGTAGTTTTATTTTACCAGCTTATTTACTGTCATTTTTAGCTTATTATCAATTTACTATAAAAGTCTTGTAACCTTCATTTCAGATTTAATAAAATTTAAGTTTTCTTTGCATACTTGTTCATTTACTGTTTTTATAAGCTCAAATGTCCTTTAATATTACTTAATAAGCTCTTAAATAAGCTAATGTTACTTGGGGTCAAAGTAAGCTTAGCAAACTTATATTTGGTTCAAAAATGTTCCATTCAATCTAAACTCTCCCTAAAAATTACCATTAGCTTAATGGATGATAAGCCAGACAAGGATGGGCTTATGGGTTTACCAGCTTGTTCTAAACAAGCTGGAGCTTGTGAGATAAGCTCATAGAGCATTGATACCCCTGTTTTAAGCAAGGGAGAGTTGTAAGTGTCACTTTTTAATTTTATAGCTTAATCTGTTCCAGCTTATTCTCTGTGCTTTTTCTTGCTTATGTTTGCTTAATAATGCTTATTGTTCTTGTTAATACTTTTTAGATATGATTTTCAGCTTATATGTTTTAGTTTAAGTGTTTTTATACAATCTGCCTATTTTAGCTTCAAAACTGCTTACTATGCATTTGCTCATTAAGTGCTTATTTCTCCTGAGATTTTGCTTATTTGCCTTTGATTATCTTTGGTCTTAATCTGTTTGCTTAGTTTATAGCTTTTCATGTTCTGTTTTAACTTCTAAGTTAGTTTTCAAAAGTTAAAGGGGTGTTTGGCATAACATATATTTTAAGTTTATTGGCTTATTAAGCTTTTAAGTTTTTCTTTTCATGGTTCAGTTAGTCTAGGTTGGAGTTAATTTTCATTTTTTTTTGGCTTTTATGTTGTCAAAATACTTTTTGAGTCATAAAAGAATGCTAACTGTCATATGCATGCTGTTTCAAAAGTCCAAGTGTGCAAACAGAATTTCCAGCTTATTTACTTATCTATTATGCTTATTTCTTGCTTATTCTAGGTCCTTGTAGTTTAGTCTTAATCTGTTTTTGCTTCTTAGCTTATTGTCTGTGCTTATTAGTCATTAAACTTAGCTTAAAAGTTAATCATAAGTCTTTTAAGTTGCATTATTTGAGTAAACTGTCTCTTAGGTTTTAATGGCTTATCAGGTTATTTTTGTAGCAAATTTCTAGTCCTAGTGCTTATTAGGTCTAGGGCTTTATGTGTTTTAGCTTATTTATCTATTTTATTGCTTATTTGTTCTTTAAACTGCATTATAATTACAAGTTTGCCAATGCATAGCTTATTTTGATATTCTGAGCTTATTGTCTTTTCATTTGTGCTTTTTCTTGCCTGTTATTGCTTATGAGCTATGTTTAAGCTAGTTTTTAGCTTATTTGTTCAGATATAAGCTCATTTGAGCTGGTTTGATAGGTTCAAGTTTAAGTGATTAAGTGTCTAAGTTTTTAAGGTTTTTTGTCATCTTATTTGCTTATTTATGTGCTTATTATTGCATTTCAAAAATAATTTTCAGTTTAAAAAATGCTTATTTTCAGTTTATTAAAAAAGTTGTTTAAAAAGTTTTCAAAAATAAAACAATGGGGTGTAGGGGAAGTCAAGGGTGAGCAAGGATCGAACCCGAGACCTCCCACACAGCACCCCAACGCTTTAACCATTGCACCAGACCAGGGCTATTTGCCCATTTTCCTTTCACTTTATTTTTATACCCTTTTTAGCTGTTTTGCTTATGAGCCCTTTGTAGCTTATTTCCAGTTTATTTATAAGCTGTTTTTCAAAACACTTATTTTTCTTGCATTCTATATAGCTTAAAGTATTTTCCTGCATTTTTCCCATTTAGTTTACTATTTTTTATTAATTTTTTAGATTAAAAGTGTTTTTAATTCATATTAAATAAAATAAAAGTCAGAAAAATATAAATCTTTTTTATAAAATTTTATTTTATCATTTAGGCCTTAGGAAAACTAAATTTGCTTTTGTAGAGTTAAAATTTGACATAGTTGATAAATTAGACGCGTTTTTAGATTCCCGGTTTTCGTTTTTTGCCTTCAGTCATTAATGCCTTTCCTTTTTAGCTTTCTAATTCCTTTATTTATGTTTCCCGTAGATTTTTAGGTTATTCCCTTGCCCTTTATGCTTCCCGTAGAATTAGGATTTATTCTAATGCGTTATTTTGCTTTCTCGTAGTTTAGGAATTAATTCTAGTGCCTTTTTATGTTTTTCCCATAGAATTTAGAATCTAAAACCAAATCCTTCTTGCATTCAAGCATCCAAAAGTCAAACCAAAAATGTAACCGTCAATTTCACGCCTCGTTGGGAGAACGACCCGGGTGATCACTTGCCCGGAATCATTTATATCATACCCGTGAGTTTGTTGACCTTTTTCCTAAAGGGTTGACTAGGTTGACTTGCGGGGATTTTATATTTGATATTTTATTATACTATTTGATATATAATTACCCCTAAAAAGGTGATTATCATTTTGGCGCCGCTGCCGGGGAGGTGTGTTGCGACAATATCGTTACGGTTTGACGATTAGTGACTTGAAGACCCTTCCTCGTGAAGTTATTGTTTTTCGTTTGTGAATATTTTCTTCTTATTATTATAAAAATATAAAAATACAAAAATATTTTTCATTTCTTTTCAAAGAAAAATAAAAAAAACATTGTCCTTAAATAAGAATAAAAATCATCATCAATATAATGCTCTCAACTTCCCCACTTGCGAATCAAGGGCCTCATTATTATATGACGTCAGATCGGCTGGGTACGCCTACCTATATTATGATGCTCGCAAAATAAGTCGAGATGATTTAATGGACACATGGAGTGGTCGTGTTTGGTGTGCGAGCTCGAAGTGGTCCCTGCGGGTGGCAGCCAAGCCAGTGACGATCGTGCTTGGGGCACCATGAAGAATGCACAAAGTTTGATAATATAAGCAAACTTGACCATTAGATAGGGTATGTATCCATGGCTATAAAGCCCGTGAGCACCCTGTTATGTTAAAAATCTCTTTTTGGGTATGTATCCATGGCTATAAAGCCCGTGAGCACCCTGTGATGTTGAAAATCTCTTTTTGGGTATGGATCCGCGTGTGAACACCCTACAATGATAAAAATCTTTCTAGATATCATCTTATGGCTATCAGGCCCGTAGTATCTACAAATTTAAAAACTTTTTTTTGGGCTGACTTAGCCGAGAATAATAGTCAAAAATTTTTTAATCATGCTTGACTATTTAGAAAGCATGATGTTTAACGAGCATTAATAATGATTGATTGGCATGGTTTGGCTATTTAGCAAGCATGTCGTTATGTGATTATATGTGAATAATGATAAGTACCTTGTTTCGATTAATTCCATAGTGCTTTCGATAGATTCATGTAAACTCCGAGGGATTTTCGCATCAATGCGCTCTCTTTCAACTTGCATGGCTTGACGGTTAGCGAGCATACCACTATGTGATTTTTTACGCTTAATGATAATCGCCTTGTTTTGAATAATGTTGTAACGCTTTCGATGGAGTTATGTACACTCCAGACGATTTTTATATGAAGCTATCTCTTTTACAGGTATCCTCTAACCTAGCCGCGTTTCCCTAGACGTCTTCGCTTTGCAATTAAAAAGCTAGTTTTCTAAAGCCTAACACGCACATCATTAACAAAAAGTAATAACAAAAGATCTAACAACAAGGTTTCATGTAAACATAAGCAAACACAATTAAATTTAGCCAAGCATGTCAATTAAAAGTGAAGAACAATTAATCAAATAACACATAGACATATTGAATGATTAAAAAGGTAAAGGAACTTCACTTCAATTAAACATGGAGTATGAATGAGTACAAAAGGGTTTAGGAACCCTAAAAATCGACCATTATAGCTGCTACAATTATACTCTACATTTTTCCTCCCTAAAACATGAAAAATAGGGTTTGTATATATAGAGTTGAGATCGTGATGTCGTCTGTTGTTAATCGCGATGTCGTCAACCCACCAAATCTTCCATGGGCTTCTTTAAGGCGGCTATTGTGACGTCGTCACAAATTATTGTGACATCGTCGTCTTTAAGCTTTGACGACGTCAGAGGGAATCACAACGGCCTGTATCCTTGCATGGTATATCCGCAATTGCTCCATCAAAGTCTTGTAAAGTTGCGTCTTTGTCTCGTTTCTTCTCCAATTGAGCCCAAGTCATGTATATTTACTTCCAATGCTTCCCAGATGTTAAAATATCAAAAAGAAACGATTAAGCATGATAAATGGGGATATTTGCATGATTTTAGAGGTTAAATGACCCCGAAAAAGTGCATAAAATTAAACCTCATCAATCATAAAATATAATATCGCTATTAATTTGATCATCACCAGTTGTAGAATTAATAATTTTAGGTTGCTCATGATACATTTTTCATGATCACTTTTAAAGAATAACGGATTCATGAAGCTTGTTGATGGTGTTTGTACCTCACTGATGAATGCAGCATCATAGCTTGGCCGTTCATCATAATTTGTATTTGCTTGTTGAATAATGGCCATCATGCATATGTTCGCACTTAATTCTTCAATCTCTTCCATTTGAGCAGCATCAGCGAGAAGAAAATCATTTTATTCATTGGAAAGAATAACCCTAACTTCATCTTTCTTTGCAAGCAACATTTGTTCCATGAAGTACTTAGAATCCCAAACTCTTGGCTTTAGACAATCCCGTGCATAGTGGCATTTAGCATTGCAATTATAGCACAGAACATTTGTAGCATTTCCTGATGAAGAATTGCGTATGACCTTCTTGTAATTCTACCACCATTCTTAACATTTCTGCTTTGAATATTCACTCTATCAGCTTGCACAACTGCTTGATTCCTTGTGTTTGAGGATGTGCGAAGTCGGTTGTTTATTAGAGTGAAATAGCGTTGTGTGACTGCACGAGTAAGGGGCATCATTGCTGAAGTGAGATTGTCATCTTGATCATCACTGAATGTATCCCCTTGGTAATCATATATCATAATCTACCACAGAATGAGGATATGTGACATAATAAGGTGGTGGATATCAAGAAGATGATGAACTTGTGTGTGCAACTAAGGTAAGAGGATCATATGTCTTTGCGGTCCTTTTTGCTCTAAAAGCAATGACAAGTTTTTCATACTGCTGAAGATGATCAAATAACATATCATATGAGTCATCTTTTAGATTTTTTGCCAAACGAACATTGGTGACATACTTATACCATTCCGACTGTAAGCAATTTAGAAACTTAGTATTGATTGTGACATTTGGAAGTTTGACGTTGTTTCTTTACAGATCATTGATTAGTTGTGAGAAGCGATTATACACAGACGTAAGAGATTCTTCAGCTTCAGCAGTGAATTGATCAAACTTATTACTAAATCGTGATTCCCTATCAATATCACTCAACTTAATACCCTGCATTAATCGTCTGACCCTATCCCATATATCCCCTTTGATCGTCGATGATCAACGGTGGATAGCCATAGTTGAAAATTTGGTGCAAAACTTTTGCTTGTTATGTGTTTCTGTGATATGTGATTTAGTCGAGTGGTCGTACGTTGTGCGAACTCAAGGCCTCATTATTATATGACGTCAGATCGGCTGGGTACGCCTACCTATATTATGATGCTCGCAAAATAAGTCGAGATGATTTAATGGACACATGGAGTGGTCGTGTTTGGTGTGCGAGCTCGAAGTGGTCCCTGCGGGTGGCAGCCAAGCCAGTGACGATCGTGCTTGGGGCACCATGAAGAATGCACAAAGTTTGATAATATAAGCAAACTTGACCATTAGATAGGGTATGTATCCATGGCTATAAAGCCCGTGAGCACCCTGTGATGTTGAAAATCTCTTTTTGGGTATGGATCCGCGTGTGAACACCCTACAATGATAAAAATCTTTCTAGATATGCATCTATGGCTATCAGGCCCGTAAACATCCTATAAATTTAAAAACTTTTCTTTGGCTGACTTAGCCGGAATTAAGTCAAAAATTGTTGTTAATCATGGCTTGACTATTTAGCAAGCATGAGTTAACGAGATTAAACTGATTGATTGGCATGGTTTGGCTATTTAGCAAGCATGTCGTTATGTGATTATATGTGAATAATGATAAGTACCTTGTTTCGATTAATTCCATAGTGCTTTCGATAGATTCATGTAAACTCCGAGGGATTTCCGCATCAATGCGCTCTCTTTCAACTTGCATGGCTTGACGGTTAGCGAGCATGCCACTATGTGATTTTTTACGCTTAATGATAATCGCCTTGTTTTGAATAATGTTGTAACGCTTTCGATGGAGTTATGTACACTCCAGACGATTTTTATATGAAGCTATCTCTTTTAACGAGACTCGTTGGACGATATGTGTTTTGATTTGATCAGTGTGATCACCGATGATTTTTGAATTGATTGTCGCTTAGAAAATTTTCCAAATGCGCCCGAGGTCGTGTGGCCATAATGTGAAAACATGTGAATCCATTCGAGAATGACATCTTTTGCTCAGTGCAAAACCTAACCATGACATGCACCTAGGTATCTTAACTCTAACCATCTCATTCCTAACTAATTGATTGTAAAACCCTGTATTTAAGGTCACTACTATTTCTAATCTCATAACTATTATATAAATTTAAAGAATTCGTTTTCATTATTTTAGACGATTTTTATTAAAATCGTCAATTCTAGAACCCTCGCGAATCGTACAATTTAAATTTATCCATTTTATCGATCAAGAAATCAAAGACTTTGTATTTTAACCTTGAGAGCTTAGCTATTTTTATTCTAGTACATTTTCAATTTTTACTTGTGTTTGGCTGAACCGAGTCTAAATTCATGTTTTTATAATTTGTAATGCGTTAATTAAGTAATTGGGCCTGAGATTTAAAAGACGCAAAATATTTAACAAAAAATTGGACCGAAGTCCTAGTTTCCTTCCCATAGCCGGCGGCCCAATACCCAAAACCAACACACCATGTATTTGTTTACAAGCCCACTCCTATTTTTTTACGGATTTAAGTCCAAACAAAACTCACACACTTAACTCCTTTTATCCAACCCATTAATCAAACCTATTTACCCTTTTCCCTTTTATAAAACCTACGACATACACACACAGTCATAATAAAACTCGGCTCCTGTTCTCCCTCCCTCTCTTGTTCGACACACAGCCATAAAAACCAACCATAACCATCGTCAAAATCTTCCAAATCACCTCTATTCTACTTAAAAACAATCCTAAACTAAACCCTAGTCATCCCCAACAACAAATAAACACCATGCATCAAGATTAGAGGGTTTCTTGATTTTATTAAACTTTTAAATTTTAGGATTTTAATCCAATTGGGTGCAGGAAGATCATCAAGGAGTTGATAATTAGTGTTTCTAACAAGTTTGGTGAAAGAATCAAGATTTTTGGGTTTTTCTTTGTTCCATGTGTTCTCGGCCAAATATCAAACCCACAAGGGTTTGATATTGATTAATTTTCTTCTATTCCATTGTGTTTGTAAGCCTCTTGTTTCCTTTTTGTGTTGATTTAATTTTATTTTGAATGCATGTGATTAATTTTCCTCTTTATAAGGATGCATGTTTATAGCTTCATTGATTTGGTTTGATCATGAACATCAAGTTCTGATGTATTGAGATATGTTATTGAGATGTGTTATGGCATTGCAAGTGAATAGATAATGATTTGGTTAAGTTTTAGAAGGGTTTTGAAGTAGTTTTTAGGGACTGTTTTGAGGTCAGTAGCAAAACGTGGTTATATCTAATAATTTTTAGCTTGGAGTCTATGATTAAATGACATGGTTGAATAGATATAGTTCTAAACTTCATGTGGCGAATTGGATGGTTTTGTATCGATTCCGAATGAGGGAGTTATGGTCAAATTACTAAAACTAGTCAAAAACCGAGTCTTAAACTTCTTAGGGTGAAAATTCCATAAATTTGTACAATAAAATATAAATATGCATAACTATAGGTTATAGGTAAACATTTAACTTAAACATGAGAAGTGGTTTTAGCCCTTACGGATAAACGGTTTCGGAAATACACCAAAATTAGTGTTCGGTGGGAACACTAGGACTGTTGTAAATCGGCTGCATAAAAGAGTTAATTGCAGCAAACTTTTGGCCTAAGAAGGTTTGAATTATTTGATAGGGTTGTATAAATATGTTCAAGGTACTTATGTCGAGTTGTCTAGGGCGATATCTCCTCCGGACGAGTGAGATATGGCCGATTTATGGAAACTAGTAAATTCTGGAACATCGATTGGAAAAGGCCAATAATTCCAGAAATTTGTACAAAAGTGTTGAGTTTAAAAACATGTTTATGTAGTAGACATCTTAGGCTAACATCTCCAAGTGGATTCACTTCAATGGCTATCACGGCTTAGGATTTATGGCCGTTTCCGTAAGTACTTAAATTCAGAAAACTTTCTGGTTTGTGTTGTTAAGAGTAAAATGCCATTTCCTATTGATTGGAAGCAAATTAGATAATTAGGCCTTACATTCTGGAAACTAGACTTAAAGATCTTTCCAAGGGCGAAAGCCTCGTATTCGTAGCCTTTACGGATTAGGATTTATGATACCATGAAGTCGGGAGAAATCCAGAAATTGTATTTTTACGTCTTTTCTTGAATTATAAAAAGTATACAAACACATTAGTAAAATAAGAATTAATGAGCGAAACTTAGTAGATGACTAATTAAGTGTAAACTCAGGTTGAATACCAATTTAGGGATGAAAATACCTTGATTAAGTCGTAATGCAATGTCGTGCATATCTTGAAGACATATCTCATGATCATGTGATTATTTTTACGTATTGACTTCTTTTATTATACTAAGACGCGTCACGCCTTTTAGGTGGTGCTTAGGCGTACTTTTATCTCGTCTGAAGATTCATCTACTTTTGATCTCTTTGCTTTAACGGTGAGTTCATAGCCTCACATTTAAATCCTTTTATGTTTTAAAAACCCACAAGGGAGATACATGCTTGTTTTAGAAAATCAAACACAGGTGATTTTATTATGTGAACGTTGCTATGAGTGGTATGTTGTGGTCCTTCCTTCATGGACCATTAATTACCGATAACCGGTAAACGCTGATGCAATAATAATAGATCTATTTTGGCCAAACGACCTGTCTGGCGTGTGTACCTCACGAGGGTATACGGAGACATATTGTATTTAGTATTGGGAGTGTGTAACACTATCATTCCAGGTTGGGCACATGGTTAAGATTTGGTTCGTGGCTCTAGCATCGTTGTGATTGTTCTATGAACTAAATATTTTGCTATGCTTGTGTTCAAAATGATTGTTTATAAACTCTATGGATTCACTCAACATTTTGTTGACGTTTTAGCAAGTTTATCTCAGGTATATGCTTGCTAGCTTGGATGGGACGGAGCGTGGATATCGAAGGACGTGGACTTGGTGAACTTTGTACATACGATAAAATGTTTTCAAAGAAACTTAGTCTTGTTGTGGCTTATTTAGAAACGAGTTTTCATAAAGTTTATCGGGACCTTGTAATTCTGATCTTTTTAATAAAATCGAATGTAATCTTTATTAGTAAACGTTTCTTTTAAAGTCGTTTACCGTGACTCGTGAGCTTGTACTATGAAGTAGCACCCCAATGTTATATTCCGCTGCGTTCCTAATTTGGGGGTGTTATATTGATCCTTCAAATTTGCGACTGATTGATCAGAAATAGTGCTTGTTGGGTTTTTCCACTTTTTATCGCATTAGACACAATCCTCAATCGTATCCCATACTTCTTCAGCACTTAATTTCATAAGGTCCCCACCCGCTGCATGGTCAATGTCCCTTTGGGTATATCTGTTGATATGATCGAAAAGATTTGAACTTGGGACCATAGGTTGAGGCCATGATGCGGGAGTTTTTGGATTAAGTTTTTTAACGAGTCCACGCATCGTAAAGAGATTCATCTTGATGTTGTTGGAACATAAAGGTATATCTTTGGAATGAAAAAGGTGTATTTCATGGTAGGTTTTGAAAGGGTGTGTTTGGTGGTTTCCTATTTATCATGAGGGTAAATGAAATAGTTACGAATAAATGGAACAAAGAAAATATAGACTACAAGAAAGCTAACCTAAAAATAAAATAAAAAATCTCACTTGATAGGAATCTTGTGAGTGGACGTAAGCTAAATAGAATCCGAAACCTAGACTATTCCCCGATAGCGGCGCCAAAAACTTGATGCGGCGGGTTGCAACACAAAAGTTTTACAACCCTCCTAGGCAGTGTACCTAACCGTTGTAGTGTAGTATAGGGAAGACTCGGGGGGTAATTATCGTTCTCTAGGGGAATAGTTTGGGTATGCTCGAATTGTATGTTCACTAGGGTCTAAAGGTTGAAGGAAGATTATTTTTGTGTTTTTATATTTTTTTAGAAAGCAAATAAATCTAGGGTTTGAAGGGGGTTTGATTAAACTACTAAACTAAACTTCTCCTAATGATGCAAGAAAAGTAAAAGTGGGGAAAATTAGTATGGTTAAACAAATGTGTTTACATAATCATGCATTACTCCCTTGTTGTCTTCTCAAATTTTATTACCCGTCACCCTCGTAATGGAATGTGTAAGTATCTAATAAATTAAACACTTAACTCGGAATCCACCCAAAGGCGATCTAGATATGAAGATCTAATCACAGGTATCCTCTAACCTAGCCGCGTTTCCCTAGACGTCTTCGCTTTGCAATTAAAAAGCTAGTTTTCTAAAGCCTAACACGCACATCATTAACAAAAAGTAATAACAAAAGATCTAACAACAAGGTTTCATGTAAACATAAGCAAACACAATTAAATTTAGCCAAGCATGTCAATTGAAAGTGAAGAACAATTAATCAAATAACACATAGACATATTGAATGATTAAAAAGGTAAAGGAACTTCACTTCAATTAAACATGGAGTATGAATGAGTACAAAAGGGTTTAGGAACCCTAAAAATCGACCATTATAGCTGCTACAATTATACTCTACATTTTTCCTCCCTAAAACATGAAAAATAGGGTTTGTATATATAGAAAATAAGTCGCGTCGTCGTTTCTTGTAATCGCGATGTCGTCAACTCGCCGAATCTTCTATGGGCTTCTTTAAGTCGGCTACTGTGACGGCGTCACCAAAGATTGTGACGTCGTCGCCTTCAAGCTTTGACGGCGTCAGAAGGAATCACAACGCCGTCTCCATGCATTGTAAATCCAATGCTCCATCAAAGTCTTGTAAAGTTGCGTCTTTGTCTCGCTTCTTCTCCAATTGAGCCCAAGTCATGTATATTTACTTCCAATGCTTCCCAAATGCTAAAATATCAAAAAGAAACGATTAAGCACGATAAATGGGGATATTTGCATGATTTTAGAGGTTAAATAACCCCGAAAAAGTGCATAAAATTAAACCTCATCAATCATCAAATATAATATCGCTATAAATTTAATCATTACCAGTTGTAGAATTAATAATTTTAGGTTGCTCATGATACATTTTTCATGATCACTTTTGAAGAATAACGGATTCATGAAGCTTGTTGATGATGTTTGTACCTCACTGATGAATGCAGCATCATAGCTTGGCCGTTCATCAGAATTTGTATTTGCTTGTTGAATAATGGCCATCATGCATATGTTCACACTTAATTCTTCAATCTCTTCCATTTGAGCAGCATCAGCGAGAAGAAAATCATTTTATTCATTGGAAAGAATAACCCTAACTTCATCTTTCTTTGCAAGCAACATTTGTTCCATGAAGTACTTAGAATCCCGAACTCTTGGCTTTAGACAATCCCGTGCATAGTGGCATTTAGCATTGTAATTGTAGCACAGAACATTTGTAGCATTTCCTGATGAAGAATTTCGTATGACCTTGTAATTCTACCACCATTCTTAACATTTCTGCTTTGAATATTCACTCTATCACCTTTCACAACTGCTTGATTCCTTGTGTTTGAGGATGTGCGAAGTCGGTTGTTTGTTAGAGTGGAATAGCGTTGTGTGATTGCACGAGTAAGGGGCATCATTATTGAAGTGAGATTGTCATCTTGATCATCACTGAATGTATCCCCTTGGTAATCATATATCATAATCTACCACAGAATGAGGATATGTGACATAATAAGGTGGTGGATATCGAGAAGATAATGAACTTGTGTGTGCAACTAAGGTAAGAGGATCATATATCTTTGCGGTCCTTTTTGCTCTAAAAGCAATGACAAGTTTTTCATACTGCTGAAGATGATCAAATAACATATCATATGAGTCGTCTTTCAGATTTTTTGCCAAACGAACATTGGTGACATACTTATACCATTCAGGTTTTAAGCAATTTAGAAACTTAGTATTGATTGTGACATTTGGAAGTTTGACGTTGTTTCTTTGCAGATCATTGATTAGTTGTAAGAAGCGATTATACACAGACGTAAGAGATTCTTCAGCTTCAGCAGTGAATTGATCAAACTTATTACTAAATCGTGATTCCCTATCAATATCACTCAACTCAATACCCTGCATTAATCGTCTGACCCTATCCCATATATCACTTGCATTTTGGCACGCGTCCACAGAATTGTAAATGTCATTGGGTATGGAGATAAGAATCAAATTCATGACTTCGTTGTCAGCCTCATATTGCTTCAAATCATTACCCATAAGATCATCTTTATTTTGTAGTCTTGGAGGCTCATCTAGGTTAGGTTGTAACATTTTCATCTGATATGGGCCTTCATCAATTGAATGCTTAAGAAACTTTCATGTCCCCCTCTTCCGTTCAATGTAGATTTTGAATTTGCTTGCCCATGGTACGTAACTACCTCTTTCTAGCATAGGAGAACGAGTCTTAGACCCAGCATCTGCAAGCACCTGTTGGTGTGCACTCGTATTCGACATTTTGTGAATCAATAAATAGATCTTTGTAAACGAAAAAGTGTTCTACTCATGACTTTTAATGAACTAAAAATGTTTAATGATTTCAACGTTTATGTATGTTCTACCACAATTGAGTTATGCCTTGTCTTAACCGATTTGTTAACCGAAATTCAAATCCAACGGAAATTCAACTTCAACCGAAAATGCTCTTTCACCGATATTCAAAATTCTCACGAACTAAGAATCCAACTGAAAATACACTTTCAACCAAAATTTATAAATCCCATGTAATTAGAAAACAACCAAAAAAGAGTATCCAGCCGAAAATCTCAAGTATCCAAAAATCCGCTTCCAACCGAAATTCAGACATTGACCGAAAATGATAACTTCGGTAAGAAATAGTTAGAGAACCAAAAATTACTAATTTCGATTAAAATCAGTTATATCTCCGAAAATGAGTGACTCGGTGAAAAACAATTATTTTTCCAAACATGGCACAAGTTATCGAAAATCACACACTTGTTCCTGATATCGATCAACAGTAAACTCAGATACACGGATCTCGGACAAAACGAAATTTTGATCCCTAATTCCTCGGACAGAACTAAAATCAGACAAGTACTTCTCGGTTACCACAAATCTCGGATAAACAATACAGTTTTCCTAAATTCGATTAATACTAAGAAATCCTACTTGATTTTAACCTTATCAAAAATGTGTATTCCTAAAAAGTATCAACCGAAAATGAATCAAGAATACGATAAAACTGTAATTTGATCAATTTTGATTGATTATAAGCATTTTAAGTATAACCGAAAATGAATAATACACAACTATTACAACTCGATAACAAGACAATACAATAGAAATGACAACCGAAATTGAACTAAACACTCGATATCTATCACGTCGTCATTACTATGTAGCACAAATCACAACCGAAATTCACTCGAAGCTCAATCTCGGTCACGTCACACTCAAA
>BQNB010158790.1:0-14989 GCA_026074375.1 Tanacetum coccineum | reverse complement strand
AATGTCTGAATCATAAGACGGACCATCTTCATCATAAACAGGATCTATGGATGATAGATTAGCCATGAACATAGTTTGTGCCGTGGGAGCCTCATCAACATCAGAATCAAACGCATCACAGTCATCAACTTGAAACACATTATCCACATTGAGTGCTAAGTCCTAAACTGGTTGCTCATCCACATCTTCATCAACAACATTGTTTTGTCCACCTGCAATAAACAATAACTGCTCTTCATCCAATGCCACCCCGTTCTCCTGAGCTTGCATCAGCAACATCTTGTCTTTGAAGTATTCAGAGTTCTGTGGACGCTTGGGTTGAGTAAATTTACTTGCTATGTGGCCTATACCGTTGCAGTTATAGCACTTAACCTGCCTTGCTTGGCCTGGATTAGCATTCCCAACTCTGTTTTGTGCTCCCCCATAACCAGATGCACTTGCACCCCTTGCATTGTTCCTCTGTCCTCTATTCTGTCGACCATGAACATTCTGAACAACAACCTTGTCGTCTTGAATTGTGGCTTGATTCCTTGGGTTAGATGAAGTTCTGAGTTGATTGTTTGTTTGAGGAAGGTACGTTTTGTATGATTGGGTGAGTAGGGAAAGTGTGTTGGTTAAATTCTCAATTAAGTTGTCCGATGGAGAAAGTCCCAAATCAAGTTGAGTGTTGTCAGCAAAGTGTGGTGGAACATATGTGGATGGTAGAGTTGAAGATGATTGTGAATAATACTGTTGGTGTGAGACATTGGACATCAAAGCAAGAGGATCCACAGTGTGTTGAGTAAATCGATCCAACATCATTTTGTTCTCATTGGCATGTGCCTCGTGTTGCTTCAGAAATGCTTACAACTGATCGTAGTTGGAGTCCCTCAATCCTCTGTTCAGTTTCACTGCTGTTACAAATCGACCCCATTCAGGTAACATGTTGTTCACAAACTTTGAGTTCAGCTGCATTCTGGACATGGTCATCTTGATGTTCTTACGCAGTCTTGATGAGTTGGCATACCGGACATAGTAATCAGGGTTAGTCTCTCCTTTGTGCGACAAAAGTGTTCGAAGTCATCATACTGTTGTGAGTAATGATCTTCTTTTGTTAATTTCGAACCTTCCAGGTGCGATCTTCACAGTGTCCATGTGTCATTTGCATCATATGTATTTAATTGATAAGTTGACGTAGGATATCTTTGGCAACCCTGAAGTAGGATGTTTGTTGTCCCGATTGAAAAATCGTTCAAATGTACTTTCTTATCTTCAGGTGACAGGTCAGAATATGACACTGAGGTCGTTCTGACTAGATGTAAGGCAATTAATTTCATTTGCAAGATTTCACAAAATGTTCCATCTGAAATGGTTACATTCATCACTTGACTTCCAAGATGTTCACCCCCATTCTATTCACCTTGTCAGTAGAGTCGAATTCATTGTTCCAAGATGCAAGTCTAGTCCTATCTAGCATAGTGTGGTCGGGTATTGATCCGGGCACCTTGAATGTCTTCTGAAGGATTAGTCATCTTATTTGATGTGAAATGATTAAGTTGATCAAACAATGCTTAGTGATTTGTATGGTTAAAAAGTGATGATTGTTTGTTAGATTAGGTGATATGTTGTTTAGTAGGTTTGGGTTGGTTGAATGAGTTTACGTAATGAGATATAAGACTTAGGCAAAGCAAGTAGTATAATCTTATGAAGAGCCTTAGACAAATCTCAATTTGTTGGAGACAAAACGCAATGAAGAGCCTTAGACAAATCTCAGTCAAGTCTTGAGACAAAACGCAATCAAGAAATGAAATGGACAGAGTCTCTCCTAGGCAAAACGCAATATGGGTCTTCAAATTAGGAAAAACACGAGACATATCTCAACCTTGTTATAGACAATACGCATGACACAAAACGTAGTGGAGTCAGATAAAATGCAGTGACAAAACGCAGTGAACTTGAGACAAAACGCAGTGACCATAAGCAGGTTCTTGAGACATATCGAGTGACTCAACCAGAGACAAAACGCAGTAGTCAAAACGCAGTCCCTAATTTAAGACATAACGCTAAGTACTTTTGCCTTCACAAAAATGACCCCAATACGCAGTGTCCTTTCTTGACAAAACGCAAGAGACAAAATGCACTCGCAAGAATTTTTCCAAAGAGACAAAATGCAGTGATGAAAAATACAGACCTTTTACCTAAAGACACTAAAAATCACCATTTTAACATTTTTGCTTGTTTTTTTGCTCAAACTTGATCCTAGTAGGTATAACAACTATTACAACACAACTTTAATACACAAATGTGAGAATCAAAGAGTTTCAAGGAATAAGACCATAAACCTTTAAAAACCTAAAACCTTTTAATCCAATATAACCAAAGAAAACGACACACACTCTATCAGCTAATACCCATGTGCTATGGATACCAATTGTAGTATATTGGATATCATAACACAATCAATGATTTAGGGGTTGGCCGAATTTGTAGAGAGAGAGAAAGTGAGTTCTAGTAAGAGAAACTACACCTTTTGTGTGTGTTTGATAAAAATGAACAACCAACCTCTTTCCATGGCTGGAAAGAGGCTTTTATATAAGAGTTTAGATGCCCTAATGGGCTATGGTATGGGCTTTACAAGTGGTAAAGACCTGACCCCATACCATGAGTTTTACGCTTACGTTTAAACTACGAGCTATGCTATTCTCTACAATACACGGGGTGACCGAATCTTTTTCATAAACCTAACATATTCAATTGGAGTGAATACATCATATTAATATTTTGAGAGAATACGTTGTATTAGACAGAAAGTTAGATACGCCATATCCAATGGTGGTGGATACGCCGTATCGAGTTATCGACCAGAACAGTGTATTATGAAAAACAATTATATGAAAACACACCAAATATACAAGCAAAACAATTAAACATAACAATATACAATACTATACTGAATTTACAGAATTACACTAATCTAATTTACACTAATCCTAAGGGTTAGATCTAATGCTAAAAACCAAAATATAAAATAAAAATCAAGATTAAATTTCACTCCCTGACAACGGCGCCAAAAACTTGATGTGTTGTTGTGTGGTGTATATTTTTATGATTCAAGTTTTAAATTTATATTTTGCCGACTTAACCAAAAACAACACTTTAACAGGCAGTGTACCCGGTCGGTGGTAGATTCGTAGTAAGTAGGGTGTCGAACACTTGAAGCGAGGTTAAATCTCTCAATTTATTAATATTTTGGTTATCTAATCTAAGTTAGTTCTAAGCTAAGTCAAACCTATGCTAATCCTATGTTAGTTCTAATTCTAATTCTAACAGGTTAAAAGGGTGGTTTTTCAGCCTGAGAGACAGGGTTCGGTGGTGACTACAATCAATTCAAGATACTTTAACCCATGCAAGAAAATTAACAAAAGATAAAAGAGTGGTCAAACCTTATAATAGAAAACTGTATTAGCCATCATTAATCCGATTAGAAGTTGGTTTGTTTATTTAGTGCAATAATTACTTATCTCGAGGTGGTATATCATTCTTAAGACTTAAGCGGGACTTCATCCTAAGACTAGAAATTAATTCTGTCAACAATTAGAGCATTCGCATAAATAGCATCCTTTTTTACTATTATAATCTATCTTAAGGATTTAAAGCCATTGGTGATTTGTTAAAAAACCTAGCTCATAGAGACTTTACCACTTACTTTTAACAGGCGTCCATACACTAGTAGTCCACTAACCTTATCTTTACCAATTAATTTATGCCCTCCCGTCCCAAAATTATTGTCCTCGACAAAAAAAATACCCGGTTTGAAAAGTGCATTTATACTGCTTTCTCTTTCTTTCTTTTGACAAAATGAAAATTTTAACCTTAACTTAAGTAATTAAAGTCTTCTGTAAAGTTTGGAATTATAATTTCAAACAAGGGTAATATGTAATTGATCAAACTTCCCTATCTATTTTTAGTAGTGGACAATTAAATTGGGACATCCTAAAAAGGAAACGTGGACAATAAAAATGGGACGGAGGGAGTAGAACGTACTTGTTGATCCCAAGGGTCACCTACCAGTCCAAACTATGCTAATTCTTAAAGGCAAGACAGGTCGTTAATCGTGACTCCTATTGGTCATGATGTATATACTTACTATATGGGAAGCTATTCTCGACATCTCTATATTACTGGTCAGTTTCACTAGATCCAGTTGAATGAGTAGGTCGCACTATTAAAGCACACAAACAAGAATAAACTGATAAACATAACAAGCATACAACGATAAATCAGCAATCGAGAAATAAACAAAACCAAAAACATTCAAATCTTTATAATAATGGCTAATAACTCGAAGGTAGTTAGCCTAAAAGATCATACTTATAAAAGAAATGGATTTGCCAAGGATAAACTAAACCGAATTAACGAATGATACAAAAACTGAACGATTAGCAAAGTGAAAATAACATTGTCTTATATGGATTGGGAATGCGTTGCTCAAGACCTTTTCTGCTCTTTTTTCTCTGAAAATTGCTTTGTGGGTTTAGGTATCGAGAATATGATTTTGCACACTTAAAACTCGTTTTGGTTTTTTATTTATAGGGCCCGGAGTCGGGTCGATACGTGCGTATGCCAAAAATGTATTGGCATACGACATTTGGGGTTTCTTGGAGTAGGACCACGTTTGATATCTTCTAGAATTATCACTATACTATATTCTCCAATACGGTGTAGTGGTCTTATCTGGTTTTGGCGTAATGATCATGTTTTCCTTCGTGTCTTTGGTGAGTGAAGGCACATATACGCCGTATATTCCTTGATGGATATGGCGTATTGGGTTGTCAGAACGTATCTTCCCAAATATCTTCGTTAAGCTCTAGTGTGCTTGCTATTAGTCAAGTTTCACCAAGTATTCCTATACTTATGCAATTCTCAATTTACAATAACGATAAGTATCAATTCTTTGCAATAATCATAACAAAAATGGGTCAATTCTTGGGTAAATGACGCTATAAAAAATAGACGTTTATTGATGTATCATCCACTTCATCGAATAGGTTGCATAACCACGGTTCCCGTTAATCTGTATAAATACTTGTGTGATCGGTGAGATCTCAAAGAATTCCTTGACAGGTTTCTCAACTAGCCGTTTCGTTATTAGAGCATCTCAAAGCAGAAACACGGTAAGAGTGAAATCGGTAAGTTACTATCTTCTTAATTGAGTCGTCAATTCGTGTTTAGCTTTCCTATGTCTAGATACCCTTGTGAGGCTGCCCATGGACATAAGATTGAAAATTAATATATGAAAATCAGTTGACGTGTTAATGAGTAAAGAGTTTTCTAACACGCCAAACAGTTTTATCTTTTCAAATTCATTCATCAATTCATATACTGAACCGGTATTGATATTCAGTTGTCACAAGTTTGATTCATATAGAATCGCACAAGTCACCTGCCGCAGTGCTTGTTTGATGTTGGCATTGGTAGGATTTCCATCGTTGCTGTGAATACTGTGAGGTATCACTCTGATGTTTTGGCAATATCACAAGGATAATGCGTAGGACTCTTAGTATCTCACATGTGTTCACAGTTTATAAATCAACATGTGTATTTTATAATTGTGTACTATGAGATTTATATTGGTCTCTTTTGGCTCTAGACTCAATAAATGCAATTTTGGTTTTAGTAATCGGAGGCTGGAGCTGGTTGCCACCTTTTCAATATCAACTAACGATGTGAGCTAAGATAAGTCAATAGAAATGTGTGTAATCTCTGTGAGTTTTGAAACAAGAGTCTTTTCGATCTTGAGTGGCTGGGGAGGATTGTGCATTGCATCACTGGGTCTATGATGACTATTTTCAATACCAAACAACATCTTAGTGTTTTTGATAGCATATGTGTTGACCCGGTTTCTTCCTAAGTGTAAGGAGCGCTCCTTTGTTTTCACCCTTTATCTTTACATTTCTTTTTCATTCTTCAACCCCTTTTATGCTTTCCAAACTTTCATACTAGTACCTTGTTGGGTTTGTTCCAGTGTTAGCTCTGTTTTAGTCCGCCTTATTCCCTTTTCTCACTTTACTCCATTTTTTCATATCATACCTAAGGACTTCTAAACTAACTATTGGAATGCTTAGGGTAGTTCCCTCGGTTATAGTGATCGTAGGGACTATTACTTATACTTAACCCGCCTTTATATTCCATTATGTAAGGATATGGGTCGGTCTTTTGGTATTTCCACAGTAGCCAATAAAATCATTTGAAAATCAATCGAGGTACTTGTGATATATGTAACATTTTGTATTTTCAGGTCATTTACGACGTCGTATATATTTCACTATTTATGTCTATTCTCGTACGCGTTTACTTTTAATTCTTATAATATAGTTAAATCGCGTAAACTAAAAATCAACAATCAACGTAAACGGACACCAAACGAATTAAAGTTTTCGTCAAGCGAGCAATTATATTATTTTTACGAAAGTAATAATCAACTTTTTATATTTTATTTTTATTGGTTACGTAAAGTGTTTACGTTTCGCGATAAATTACGTTTAGGCATTCTCGGAACCACCAAAATAAATCTACGCTTCAACAAATACTCATTTTTATTTCGAAGGCTCAAAGTTTACAAAACCTTACCCGTAAATACCATTGAAGCCGAATTCTTCATAAAATAAATAAGCTAGATCATACAATTCTCAAGTATTACACTTATAAATAAACTACAACTTATACACTTCAAAGTAATACTTTCATTTCTTTTTTCTTTTGAAGATATTTTAGCTAGTCATCTTTCCTTATTTCCATGAACTAATGTGCATCTAAGGAACAAAAGAAACACGAAGTACAATGTACAATCCTTTTAATCCTTAAGACTTTGACAAAGACCATGAGACATTGTCAAAGCTATCCTTATTTTCAAATCTTTCATGTGCACAATGCCCCACCTCTTCCCATTTTGGTCTTTTTTTAGGTCCTTTGATTAATCACATTTGACTAGTCCATGTAGTATATAACACTAGCATACAAAGAGAGATAACACACAACACAATTCACTTATCAAAAATCAAACAATTCTCTCCTTTTTTTTGCCCTCCTAGCCACGGCTCAACTTAAAACCATAAGCAATCCATATAAATTTTTTAATACCTCATTTACAAGCTTTCCTACACTATATCTAAGCTATTCCAAGGAGGTTTAGAGTCTTGGTTTTGTTTCATCATCTTGCTCATACTTAAGGTCATCTAAACTCTAAGTTTTTCAATTCTTTATTTACATGTTTTACATACTTGTTGTTTTGTTAATCACCACCTAGGTTTTCTTTATGTGTTTACCAAATAAAATGGATACATATACATGTATATATACCACACGAACACTATGTATTTTGTGGCAAAGTGATTTTTAAAATATAAAGGACACACTATAAGAATGGTTTAACTTGTAAAGATCATAGAAAACTCACTTGTTGAAAGTTTACTTACAAGTTATATACATACTATCATGAAGACAAGTCACTTTGACAAAGGTTGGACATAACCTAAAGGACCCTAAACATGTATGACATATTATATAAAGTGAATAAGAAACCTTGTATAAAGTTAAGTAAGTGGTAAGTTTATAAAACACATTTTTGAACCTTATAAACCTATGCAAACACATTGTAGGTTATGACCAAGATTCGAATTTTTATAAAATATAAACCCAAATGATTTGAATAGTACTCTTCGTGACGATTCCGAATATGTAAAGAACTTGAAAAACCGATTTATAACGAAGAAGTTATGCTAGTTTCGAGATTTGGATAATTAAATGACAAAGTGTTTTTATTATATTATTTTATAAAACTGAGATAACACTAATTATGATGAAAATAGTATACTTATTATATAATAATAGTACATGTCATAAGGATTCTAAGCATATAAGAAACTCGAAAAACGAAGCTATAACGAAGGAGATACGATATTCGCAAGATTTAAGTTTATAAAAATACTTTTATAAACTATTTTGTAATACTGATTTAACACAGCCACTTATAAAATAGTGGACATCTTAAAAAACATAGTTATCTCGCTACGATTCAATAATATACAGACCGCTAAAAAACCGGAGTTAAAACGAGTAAGATATGACGTTTTAAAGTTATCAAACATTATGTACAAAAGATGAAAAACCGTAAATGTTTCAGCAGCTACTGAAACTCAGTTTTGAGGACCTTCGGATCCGATTGAGTCGAAGTGTAAAACTACAAAGTCGTTCAGAACGACATTTTACATAAACCTGCCGATTTTCATAATTTTCGGATGAATAATTTTAAAATAGACACTTTTCCTGACATGAATAGTGTTGGTTCGTTTTTAATAAAAATTTGCGAAACATTCTAGAATCACTTATATAATATTTATACATGTTTTTAACTTTATAAATATTATTTTACAAGATGATTAAACTACTTATACGATAACATTATACGAATCATAAAAACGTTAAATCAAGTGTTTTTAACAAATAAATAAATTATTGGACAAGTATACTATTTTTATTTACGAGTACAAATACCTGTGTGTTATTTAACAAATGCGATTTAAATATTGTTTCATGTTTAAATTAAACAAACAGTATTAGGTGGTGATGTAACGCTATAACTTGTGATGTAGTATTTAATATAAATACAATACACTCATTCGGTCTATAATTATTTAGGTTGCATTCGGACCCTCACGTGACATTTCCACTCTTTGACTTACGTTATTTATTCATTCACTTGAGGTGAGTTCATAGCCCCATTTCTATCTACTTGTTTTATAAACTCTACGGGGTGAAATTACATGCTTGTTTTACTACGGACACAAGTGTTCTAAACTGTATGTTATCCAGATTATTGCCTGATTATTATTGCCTAAGTTACCACAGTGCCATCTAAGTCCCTAATATCATGAACCGTCAATTGCTATTATAGTGAGCGCTAGTGTTGTGGATAGATCTATCGGGACTAACAATCCCCACCGGAATTTATGGTCACAAGTTGATCATGGTGCATTTAACATTTAGAGAACTGTAGGCTGTTTTGGCAGACACCCTACCTATTTGGGGCAGACAGACAGTTAAGGCTTCGGGGTCATGAGCTTAGCGCAATAATACATGTTTTGGACTACTGAATTTGTTTCATAGTCTACTTTCACTTAAATCTTGTGGTCCACTCTTTACTTGATAAACCTATGAATTCACTCAACCGTTGTGTTGACTTTTAGCATGTTTAATTTCAGGTCCTAAGGTATAAGCTTGGATGGGAGCCGTGATGGATATCATTGAAGATGGATTCTATGTTTATTTAAATTTAACGCAACTTTACTCTATAAAAACTTAAGTCACCTTTTGGTAGTATTAAGCTTTTGTTTAATTAAAAACGTATGTGGAAATGTTTATGACTTTTAAAACATATGGGACCTAATGTATGAACTCTGATATTTTGCTATGGCATCGAATGAAATCTTATCTTAAAACGTCCATTTAAGGTCATTTCCTATATCTTGATTGTTATGATTTGACGTAGCACCCCATTGTTACCATTCCGCTGCATACCAGAATTTGGGGGTGTTACACTCATCAAACCTCCTATACCATTGCCTATGTGACTGCTTCAAACCATAAAGGGATTTCTTTAACAAATATACCTTGTTACCTTGTTCATATCCCGGTGGCTGCCTCATATAGATCACTTCTTCAAGATTTGCGCGCGCATTCCCTGATCCTTACTTACTCTTCTTTGTGTTGTTGTATGGTGTATATTTTTATATATAATACTTGGGTTAAATTCGATCCCTTATGTCTATCTTCTAGCGTATTACTATTCATTCGTATCAGTCGATTATATAAATATTGACCATTCTGATAAATTCATGAGTATTATAGAATTCTTATTTTCTTAGTTAGTATCATATACCTTGACTCAATGTACTCTTACAAATTCTTACCGGATTTTGTACTTGTATTGTTGACAGAATCATGCCGCCCAGAAGATTTAAGAAGAAATCTGTTAAGAGGTTGGTGGAAAAGCATGTGGCTAAAGCCATTGAAGAATACGAAAAGAATAGGGCTAATTTAGACAGTGCTGGAAGTTCAGGAGGAAACCCTGGGAATGCTGGAGAAACTATGAATGTGCACGGTTGTTCGCACAAGACTTTTTTAAATGGAAAACCTAAAACTTTTAATGGAACGGAGGGTGTTGTTGGGTTAAGGCATTGGATAGAGAAAGTGGAGCAAGTGTTTGAAACTTGCAAGTGTGCTGAAGAAGATAAGGTTATGTTTGCTGCTAGTACTTTCGAGGGTCGTTCGTTAACATGGTGGAATGGGAACGTGCACACTCTAGGGCTCGTCAATGCTAACCATATTCCATGGACTGAATTCAAGACGATGATGACTACAAAATACTGCCCAGCAACTAAAATCCAAAGGATGGAGCAAGAGCTTTGGACTTTGACACTGAAAGGAGACGACATTAAGGCATACAACAATCGTTTCCATGAGTTGGCCTTGATGTGTCCTGAACTGGTGCCCACTAAAAAGAAGAAGATTGAAAGGTACACCCGTGGGTTTCCTGAAAGAATTAAAGGAAACATCACTTCTTCAAAGCCTGCAACTCTGTATGATGCCATCAACATGGCTCGTGAACTGGTTGAGCAAGCAGTTCAGGGTAAGGCTGCTAGAATTGGTGAAAGCAACAAAAGAAAATGGGAAGATCACCAAAGAAACACCAACAACAACAACAATAACCCCAACAACAACAACAACAACAACCGCAACCGAAACAACAACTATCACCTACAACAAAACAGGAGGCAGGAAACTGCCAGGGCCTATGCTGCAGCCCTAACGAAGAATAGAGGTTATGCTGGGAATCTACCAAAGTGCAACCGTTGCAACTTTCACCATAGTGGGCGATGCCCTCCAAAGTGTCAGAAGTGCCAAAGAACTGGTCATCTGGAGAAGGATTATAGAGCTATACTTCCAGGTGCATGCAATGATTTCCTGCAGAATGCGACGTGTTATGGGTGTGGTGAGAAAGGACATCTTAAGAACAAGTGTCCTAAGGCAGGGAACCAGCATAATGAGGGAGCTCGTGCGAGAGCTCACGTGGTGGTTGAAAATCCGCAGTAGAATCCAAATGTAGTCACGGGTACGTTTCTTCTTAATGACCACTACGCTTGTATCCTCTTTGATTCTGGTGCTGAGAAGAGTTTTGTATCTTCTGCGTTTACACCTTTTATTGATATTGCCCCAACCGCTTTAAATACTAGTTATGAAGTAAAGTTAGCAGATGGAAAGGTGGTTAGTACCAACACTGTTTTACGTAGTTACACCTTAGTCTTGCTTAATCACGTGTTCAAAAATGACTTGTTACCGACCCGACTAGGAAGTTTCGATGTCATTATTGGCATGGATTGGTTGTCATACCATCGAGATGTCATAGATTGTTATGAAAAGGATCCTGGATCACTTGCGTGTATCAAGGCTGATGAAAAGAAGTTTGATGACATTCGAGTTGACCGAGACTTCCCTGAGGTATTTCCAGATGATCTGTCGGGTTTACCTCCTGTGCGAGAGATAGAATTCCGCATTGATATGATTTCAGGTGCATCGCCAGTTGTTAAATCTCCATACCGATTAGCTCCGTCAGAGATGCTAGAGTTGTCTAACCAACTAAAAGAGATTCAAGAAAAGGGCTTCATTCGACCTAGTCACTCTCCATGGGGAGCACCCATTCTTTTTGTTAAGAAGAAAGACGGTGCGATGAGAATGTGTATTGACTACAGGGAATTAAACAAGTTAACTATAAAGAACCGCTATCCTCTCCCCAGAATTGACGACTTGTTTGATCAATTACAAGGTGCGTGTTGTTTCTCAAAGATAGATCTTCGCTCGGGATATCATCAGTTGAGAGTCTGAGAGGAAGATATACCAAAGACCGCGTTTAGAACTTGATACGGGCACTTTGAGTTCACAGTTATGCCATTTGGGCTAACAAACGCACCAGCAATATTTATGGACTTAATAAACCGCGTCTGCAAACCATATTTAGACAAATTCATAATTGTGTTCATTGACGACATCTTAATCTACTCAAAATCAGAAGAAGAACATGAAGTCCACCTGAAGACGATTCTAGACTTACTCAAGAAGGAGAAGTTATATGCCAAATTTTCAAAGTGCGAGTTTTGGTTGAAAGAGGTCCAGTTCCTAGGACATGTGGTCAACCGTGATGGTATCTACGTGGATCCTAGCAAGATTGAGTCGGTCAAGAACTGGAAGATTCCTGAATCGTCAACTGAAATCCGTTCATTTTTAGGATTGGCGGGTTACTACCGGAGATTCATTAAGAATTTCTCCAAGATCGCCAAACCCCTCACTCTGTTGACTCAAAAAAATAAGACATATGTATGGGGCGATAAGCAAGATGAAGCTTTCCGCATTCTGAAGGAAAAGCTATGCAATGCTCATGTGTTAGCATTCCCCGATGGACCAGACGACTTTGTGGTCTATTGTGATGCATCGAAACAAGGTTTTGGGAGTGTGTTGATGCAGCGGGGCAAAGTGATAGTGTATGCGTCAAGACAGTTAAAGAAACATGAGAAAAATTATACCACCCACGACCTGGAATTGGGTGCGGTGGTGTTCGCTCTTAAAATCTGGAGACATTATCTTTATGGGACGAAAAGTGTTATCTACATTGACCACAAGAGTCGAAGTACATATTTGACCAGAAAGATTTAAATATGCGCCAAAGGCGGTGGATCGAGCTACTTAGTGACTACGAGTGTGAGATCAAGTACCACCCGGGTAAGGCAAATGTGGTGGCAGATGCCTTGAGTAGAAAAGAAAGGCTCAAGCCAAGACGAGTACCTGTTATGAGTATTACTATTCATTCTGGACTTAAGACTAAGATTTTGGAAGCACCGGGCGAAGCTTCCAAGGATCTCAAAGCTCTAGCTGAATGGCTAAGAGGATTAGAAAAACACTTAGAACGACGAGATGATGGTGGAATTTACTTCTTTGATCGTATCTGGATTCCATCAGTTGGTGGTGTAAGGAAACTGATCATGGATGAAGCTCATACTTCTAGATATTCAATACATCCAGGTGCGGATAAGATGTATCATGATCTAAGAGACTTGTATTGGTGGCCTGGTATGAAGAGAGACATTGCTGAGTACGTTAGCAAGTGTCTTACATGCTCTAAGATTAAAGCCGGACATCAAAAACCCTTAGGATTACTTCAACAACCAGAAATCCCTGAGTGGAAATGGGAGAAGATAACAATGGACTTAGTCACAAAGTTGCCTAGAAGCAGCGGTGGGTATGATTCGATTTGGGTCATTGTGGATAGATTGACCAAGTCGGCTTACTCCTTACCCATTCGTGAAGATTACAAAACAGGGAAGCTGGAAAGGATTTATATCAACGAGATTGTAGCAAGACATGGTGTGCCACTGTCAATCATTTCAGATCGTGATGGTCGATTCACATCACACTTATGGCAAGCTCTTCAAGAAGCGTTGGGTACAAAACTACACATGAGTACGGCTTATCACCCTGAGACCGACGGTCAGAGTGAGCGTACTATCCAAACGCTGGAAGATATGCTTCGAGCTTGTGTTATGGATTTTGGTAGCAGTTGGGATACTCATTAATCAATAAGTATTTAAGCTAGTTTGCAAAAGCTCTTAATCAGAAATAGCTTATTGAGAATTTGAGCTTATATGGATTTTATGCTTTTTGCTTAGTTTCTTGAGTTTAGCATTTTTACCTTTAATTTTAGTTAGCTTAATCTATCTCTAGGTCAATTTACTTTTCATTTTTAGATTAAGCAAATCATAAGCTTGCTAGATCACCTTTTCTTTCTCAAATTGAGCTTAAAATGAGTCTTTTATAAGCTTATAAGTAAAAGTGAGCTTTAAAGCTAGCTTACTGATACAACAGCTTTGATAAGCTCTTTTTGAGCTTATTATTTAGTTTCAGTTTAGGTTATCTTTATTAAAGTAGCTTATTTTTGTGTCCTCTATAAGTCCTAGTATTTAGTTTTTCATAAAAGTAAAAAATAAAAAAAGTGCAAAAAGTGGGGGTTTGCCTGCCTCGAACCCACGACCTCACACTTATAGACCCAACGCCTTAACACCATGCTACAATAGCTCATCCGTTCCCTTTTCCTTTCATTAATCCTTTATACACCATTTAGCTTTATAAGCCAAATAAGCTGTTAAGCTTATTTCGTGGCTTATTTTATAAGCTACGACTTCGGGCTTATTTTTCCTAGGATTCATATAGCATAAGCTATTTTCTGAATTTTTTCTAGAATTTTTACTATTAGTTTAGTATTTTTAAACTTTTATTTTCTTTTAAAACTTTAAAAAATCATAAAAATAGAAAATTAGGCAGAAAAATAAAAATCTTTTTTATAAAAATTTCTTTATTCATAAAGTTTGTAGGAAAATTTGTTTCACTTTCGTAGGGTCTATTTTGCAAAAATTCATTTTTTAAAGAACGGGTTTCGTTCCCGCTCTCGGTTTTCAATTTTTAACGCTCGTTTTAACTCCGTTTTCATTCTAGTTTTTTTTTAAACTTTGTTTTTAGTCAATTAGAATACATTTAAAAAGAAAATTTTAAATAAAGTTTAATTTTGTAGAATTTAGGTTTTTGGCCTTAGTTTTAGTGTCCCGTTTCACGTTTTTAATTAAATTTTGGAATTGTTGTTTTGCTTAGTAGTGATAGCTTATAAAAAAATATATTTGCTTCATTCAAATCAGAATCCAAGCTTAAACGAGGTTTCAATTTCACTAGTCGTTGGGGAAACGACCTCCGGGTGATCATATTTACCTGGTTAAATATACGTATTATATATTATATTATATATAATTTTAAGAGTGAATTTTTCTTAGAGAATTTTCTTAATTGCTCTTTGAAGTATTTTATTTTATATTGTATTTTATTGTGTATCTAAACTTCAACATCATGCACTTAT
>BQNB010158789.1:0-14989 GCA_026074375.1 Tanacetum coccineum | reverse complement strand
TGAGAAAACATGTCGTCTAAATATGGAACCAACTTAGACAAAGTTTGGCCTTGAGTTTTGTTAATTGTCATGGCAAAACATACATATATGAGGGGATTGTATCCTATTAAGCTGAAAAGGCATCCTCTTATATGATGGGCTAATTACCATCCGGGATATAGTATCAACTGTGCCTAAATTACCAAGAATATACATCAATTATTACCGGAGCATACAACAAAATAACTCTGTAATTTATGACAAAAAAGCCTTCATGTGTAAGCTTATATATAAAATAACACACAATAGATATAGGACATCCAAAGATGGATCATGACATGAAGTCATAAACCAGGAAATCTATAGTGCAACATCATTACCAGATGTTAAAACTACACATTTATTTCATAAGCACAAAAAGCATAGTTCATCAAAGTAATAAACAATTTTAGCATTACACATCTTTCTTAGCTTTTCATCGACATCTTTGACTTGCTTAGCGGTTATGGTTCAAACTATTATGGGACACATTGAGGAAAGTTAAGAAACAATAATTGACGATTATGGTTCATGTGGAAATCATGGGGGGTGAATACGTTTTCATTTAAAAACTTAAAATACCTTGTATCAAATTGCCGATCAAGCGTAATGCAATATGAAGAGTGTTTATGATAAGAACCTTCTTATCAGTTTCCCTATTAGTATTTATTAGTTACCTTTATTATATTTTCTTAGTCAACTATTTAGTAGTTTCCTTTATTATGTTTTCTTAGTCAAGAAGTCTAGGATATCTTTTATTATAAATAGGGCATTAGGATTGTAATGGTGATTATGTTGAATGTTGAATATTATTTATGGTTTAGTTATAGTTATTTAGTATCTTTATTATATCTTTATCGTTCTATTAGCTCTTAATCGATCCGGTTCGTATCAATTGGTATCAGAGCTGTTTCGATTCTAGGGTTTAAAAAAAACAAGGAATTGTTGATTCACGATGACGAAGGTAACTGATCTGGAGGCGAATCTGGAACAGTTCAAGATCGAGCAGGCTGCAATCAACTCAGAGGCAGCGAAACAACGGGCTTTGTTGCAAGCAACGATTGAGAAAAACAAGGTTGAAGCGGATCGGCAATTCGCTGAAATCATGAATTCTCTCAAAGCCCTACAACCACCCACCACCCTTCTTGAGGATACAACAACAATGATCGATACCGAAAAAGTGGTGAAGACTCTGGTAATTTGGAAGAATTTATGGTGATAAGATGTGAGGAGGCGGCACATTCAAACACCAATCTTGGTGGTGGCGGAAGAATTAGGGCAAAAACTTATTTATGACTTTGGTGAGGCTGATTACTGGTTGGATCAGAGGGAGAATCCATACACTGAAGGTCGTGTCTTGGATTCCCTGTTGAAATAATTGTTCAAAAGAAAACATAAAAAGTAGAATTACGTGTGAGGAAAATTGTTATTAGCCGTATAGGCGAGTTGTAGTACAAAGCCATAACATGTTCAGATGGCATGCTATGAGATTGAAGAGGCGGCGTGGTATCTATCTTGGACATCTTGAGACTATCTTTTGGTTCAAACAAGGATCTAAACGAAGAGTTTAGGATCCTGGAATTAGGTGACATGGTAAAGCAACACTTGAGGACAAGGTGTTTTGGGAGGCGAGGTTTTGATAAGACATTCTTATCCGTTCCCCATTAGATTTATTAGTTACCTTGATTTATTTTCTTAGTCAAAATATTAGTAGTTTCCTTTATTTTGTTTTTTTGTCAAGAAGTCTAGGATGTCTTTTATTATAAATAGGGCATGGATATCTATATAGATACTTTGTGGAAATCGTAGTGGGGGTGATTACGTTTCTGTTTAAATACTTAAAATGTTTTGTATTAAATTGCCGATCAAGCGTGACGCAATATGAAGTGTGTTTATATTAGTTCTACACTAATTATACATATAGTATCAAAGCGTATCACAACAATATAAACCTAAGCATAATATTCACATCTATTCACGACACGAACATAATCAAAACTATATAAGAAACACGACACACAATTATCTACATAATGCAAGTGTAAATATAAAGCGATAAATGCGAGTATAAACGTAAAGAGATGAGTAAAAGGAAATGCAAACCCGATACGGTGATTTATAGTGGTTCGGTCACGAAGCTCCTCTTCACCCTACTCCACTCCTCGAGTACCCAACTCGAGAGTTACTTCACTAGTCAACAAGCTCCCTTTAGGCGGAGAAAGCCGTACACAAGTAGCTTACACCAATTTCCGACACTAAGCCAAATGTCGAGTTCTAATCTTAGCTAGAACCAATCTACCACACACTTGTATTTTAAGGCCTAAAACGCTAACCACCCTCACAAGTATTTACCTCACCTAAATACTATCACGATCAACCCGATCTAACTACTAACCACCCTTACAAGTATTGACCTTACCTAAATACTATCACGATCAACCCGATCTAACTATTACACAAGTTTGGAAGATCTATACATTGTGAATGTAAAACATGTCAGGAATGCACTAACTAAACTACATAACTTCGTATCTTGATGATAACGAGAGTTCTTCTCCTGTACTTGAATTGATGGATGATTAGATCACATTTAAACAAACTTATAACAAGTTAAGTGATCAAAAAAAGGTTTGGAAGAAGATTTTAGATCTGAGAAAAATTATGTGCAAAGAGGTGGAAAATCTATAGGAACAGTCCATTATTTATAGGGAAAAAAATAATATTTTTTCTGCCGGCCCCCTTAGCTCCTTGTCGGTCCCCTTATCAATAAGGGGGCCGCCCTTATGAGATAAAGGGGCCGTCTATTTTTCAGACGCTCTTGATTTTGTCTTTTTGTGGGGAAATATTTTCTGGGGTAGGTTTTTCTATATTTGGTAGAAAATTTGAATTCAAATATTTATTTTGAATTAAAACATTTCTTATATTTACAAAAATACTCTGTCTAATTACTTTTATAAAAAGGTTTTGTTACATTTTTAAAAAATGTAATTTTTGGACAAAAAATTATTTCTTTGATCTTCCAAACATAAATTTTAAAGTTTGTTTGTTAATACCTTTAGCGATTTACGTGGGTGTTAAACTCTATATTTGTTGTTGAATAGCGGTCTTGAGATGTTGCAGAGATGTTGTCGTTATGAATGCATGATGATTTGCGATTACAAGTAACTTGGGCACTTTACGTTATGTGTTATAAGTTACATGTTTGTCATTACCAAAACATGAAGAGAATGTATAGATTAAATATCGTAATATTTCTACCAACAATATCCCCTTTTTTTATGATGACAAAATATGTAAACTATAACTCATAGTAAAACGTATAAGTTACTTGTTTACACTTCTTCTCCCCCTTTTGTTGAAGAAAAAGGTGGACTCTTAAGCGAGACTTTTACTACACTTCAATCCTTGAAACAAAGAGGCAAGCTTGCATCATCCCCAGTAAAGTCTTGCTCCTATAAACCTCGTAAAATCATCCCAAGATATCTACTTTGACACTCGAGGACCCATTGTAAATTGACTCTAGCGGATCCATGGATCAAATATGTTACGAATTCTTAACCTACATCAAGGTTTAGTTTCGCACAACATAATATATATAAGAGAAATATTATACGGATGGAATATACATATCAAGAAATGTGTAGATGTTTTAACGGTTGCAAATGTAATGAATTTGACATTTGCAAATGCCCTCCCTCGGTGGATGCTCCCCCTTGTTTGGGGCACCAAAGAATCGAGCTAAGGAAGTGTGCTACAAAAACAAAGTTAGTAGACAAGTGCACATATATATAATGACGATGATAGCTATATATATCACAACACATTAGTGGGGAACAAGACATGCATGTCTTAGGTACATGCACTCTAAACTATGGCATTTAAAAAAATTAAAATCTATACACATGCAATCATTATTTTTAGTAACAACATCCTAAACCCAAGATAAAAGGAATCACGACGTATACTTAAGACACGACAATCTTTAGGAACCAATGATAAGATTCGACCGACACATGCTTAAGGACTAAGACTCGACCAACAATGATGATTTAGATTCGAATAGATTTTCGTTAAGGATTGTATTGAGAGATTCATAATCAAGGCTTCTTTGTTAAGCATTATGTATGCTTTTGGGGTGTTTAAGGATAAACATTATCGTAAGACTTTAGGTCGAACTAAATGTTGGCGATAAGGTTGATTTGTTGAGGAAACATTGTTGATTTGTTGAGGAAACATACTCTAAATGTAACATTTAAAAATAGCCAAATGTTACTGAATATCTTGGCGAGATGTGCTAAAATATATACTCTAAAAGAGTTAAATAAAATAAGATGAAGATAAAGACGATACGCTCTTGGATGTAAGTGAAATTGATTTTATAACGTGGAAAAACGAAGAAGGATGAGCGTGAATGGAGAGGGAAGGTGTTAACTAAGGGTTGACAAAGGTGGTTTAGATTAATATATCGTTTGCACTAACGATGACAAGCATGGTATGTTAAAATGATGTGCATGTGATATAGGGATAAATGTGGACAATTGTGAATCCAAAGATTTTTAGGGTTTTTTGTTGGCTGTTAATGTTGATGAACAAAAGTTCTTATATGGTGAAGGAAAAGTGATAGACACAACAATGTGGTGACTCGATAACACTTGAAACTTGAATATCTTGTTTGTGTTCTTCAGTTACTAGTAAGTGGAAATTGTTGGATGGTTATAAGGTAGGAGTATGATGTTTTTGAGGAGATAATGTCATTGGTTTAAATGTGAAAGGCTTTGTTGTGTGATAATGGACTATGATTATACTGGTTGTAAGGATTGTGTTTGATAATGAGACGTATTTCATTACGAAATTCACTTGACTTTTGACAACATAGGCAAAAATTACTTATGAGTGAAGGGATATGACGATGGCTTGTTGATCCTTAGAGAGTCAACAAGATAGGAATAGGTTTATGCATTATGAAAGGTGGTTCAACATCCATGGGATGTAGTGGTGGTAAGTCACTCTTATATTATGGGAAATGGTTACATGGTTGAAAGTTTGATGTGGCGTAACTAGTGGATGGACTCAGATTGGTTATGTAATAAGGATGACCCGGTTTTTCATTTCACTTTGGTGGTTTGGGGATGTACTAGAACTAGTGATCACTAACAAGAGTGAGGAATAGTTATGAGGTTTAAGTGTATCTTGTAGATTTTATGTAAGGTCGACATACGAGTTAAGACGCTTGAATTAATTTTGGTTGAGTGCACGGGGTGTACTTGAGTTGAAAAGGAAGTGAGTGTTCTTGTAAGTTGGTTTCAAGTGAATAAGAATCACATATGTGAGTTCTTGAGAGTATTTGGTTAAAGGATATATATGAACGAGTGTGTTTTCCCTTCTCATTTAATTTGTGCTCACCCGGACATAAAGTGTGGAATAAAAGAATAAATGAAGAGAAATGAAGACGGAAGCGATGAGCTTGACAATGTTAAGAATGATGGTTAGCATACAATGAACTTCATCCACGAAGTTATGTAGCTCTTCTCGAGTATTGTGAATGTTCATAGAACAATCACACGACGAGGTATGAGGTTATCTTAAAGGTAGTAGCGGAAAAGGTGGACGGAAGGTATAAACCATCTATTTAATAATAGAGGCGTGATTAAGGTTTTTGTGAAACGAATTTGACATAAACAATGAGTGACATTTTAATTTGCATTTCGCGAATTAAAAATACTTAAATATTTCAGATGAAATAATTAAGTTGTCGAGATTTATCGAAATATATTTAATAGTTCAAGACTATTAAAATGAGAATGACATGTTTACGAAATTTTTGTTAGATTTTGATTAGTTTTATATCCTAAGATCGATGGACAAAGTTAGATCCTTATTATGTATGAGGTGTGCATGACGATAAAATATCGTGACATTCCTCAAGGGATGGAAATGACTAACGGACGTGAATGTACTTAGTGTTAAGGTGTGTATATTAAAGAAGCTACGAATCACTTATTTAGAAACTCATAAGGCCTTTGTCACACGAAGGTTGATGTTAGCTTTTAGCTTTTAGAAGAGCGTTTTAACATAATTTTTTAGAAGGCTTAAATATGAATTTTTGGATATGACTTTTAACGTTTGCAATCTCAAGTTAAAATTACTTGAATATTTCGGACGAAATATTTAAGTTCTCAAACATACTTAGAGGTGTATTAGATTTGTATCTAACCATCCCTTGACAAAAGAGTGGATTATTTGGAAGGAAACGAGATGATGAATAAGGAAGTGTGTGCATGGAGACTCTAGGATATTTAAGACCATTTTGCGACTATTATGACTGATGAGTTATAGTCTCCCTCGGAACTTCAGGAGAATAATTATAGCTTGAATACCTCTGCCAAACTAGCACGGGCCAAACCGGATAAGTACTCCGGATAAGCTTGCATGTCGAAGGACATGTTAGGTCCAGAGTAACAGGGAGAACTCCGAAGAAGTTGGTGTGTCAAAGGACATGTCAGGTCCAGAGTCATTAGCCCCGTCCTAGCACAACGATATCAAAGGACAACCCGACAAAGGTATAGTCCTTGCCGAGGACCACTGTCCTTGGAGACACATAGCCGACAATAGTACCAAGGAAAAGCCCCACGGTTATGTCTTGTAGTGAACCCCAAACAGTATAAAGAGGGGAGCTCATTTCCCCAAGCTGTGATATAACAACTACTCCGGACCACACTTTATATATTCTCCATAATTCTCTCAAATCACCATACTTACTCTTACACCAGAGTTGGTCTCGGATTAACACCCCGAGGCGAGCTAACGGTGTTCTCTCTTATTTTTAGCTAGGATACACAAGAGTTTATTCCGAAGGAGCCAAGCTGACCCAGATATTCATCAATGTTGTGGTCTCTTTTACCAAGCTTAAGAAGCCAATGTAAATTTACCTCAACATTTGGCGCCATCCGTGGGACCCTTGTCCCAATCTACCTGAGTTGAAAGAAAGCAAAAAACATGGTTGACTCGCAACTAATAGAAGAGGAGGTCCAAGGGGCAGAGATGAGAGACGTGGGAACGAAAACCCAAAAAGGGCCCACCGAACCAATCTCTCAGACTCAAACAACCCCTTCTCCTACTCTAGCTTTCATTAAGGAAAACATTGACGTCTTGATAACAATGATTAAGGAGCTGGACCATCAAGACAAGGCAAAAGCAACACCAAGAAAAGTCATTTACGTCGACTCTGAAAAAGAAGCTCCGGATAGGTCAATGACAAAAGGGCTTTTCCGATCGATTCTCTCTTGAGTCCACCGACACGTCTGACACGCGCGGTAAAATCCATTCCGCCAATAAAGGTCAGAAGGGTCTCTCTAAAGGCAAAGAACCATCACACTCGAGAAGGTCAAAAAGGCTGGAGAACTAAAGCCGAACTAAGGAAAGAGCCAAAAGGAAGAAATCCAAACCCAGAGAAAGAAGGTCAGAATACCAAGAAACAAGCACAGACTCAGAGTACGATGAAGGTTCGGAAGATACTTGTGAAAATTTGAATTCGCCCTATAAAGGACCCAAACCCACACCTTTTACCCCAAGAATCACCCATTTCAAATACCACCGGAGGGTTAAGCTCCCTAGAAACATCAAGGTTTATGAAGGAAACAAAGATCTAGAGGATCATTTAAGCATATTCTTAGCCGCAACTGAACAAGAGGAATGGTCAATGCCCATCTGGTGCAAGATGTTCTGCCAAACCTTAGGTGGAGCGGCAAGGAACTGGTTCGACGATTTGGACCCCAAAAGTGTGGACAGTTTTGAGGAGTTAAGATAGAAGTTCTTGGAAGAATTTTCACAGCAAAAAAGATATGCCAAAGACCCCACAGAGATTCACGGCATCAAGAGAAGACAAAACGAAAGCCTACAAACTTTTATGGATCTGTTCAAGTCTGAAAGTTCGCACATAAAAGGGGTTCCCCTGGTTCTGGACATCTTAGCTTTCATGCATGGCCATGGCCATCCGGGACTTGCAAAAAAGCTCAATGAAAAAATTCCCAAGACGGTGGATGAAATGTTTGAAAGGGTCAAAGCTTTCATTCGAGGAGAAATGGCTGCAGGTTCGGTAGAGATGGTCCGTCCCTTTCAGAGAGATAAAGGAAACACTCGTCCGGTATGGTCCGAAGGACCAGAGAAAGCCAGAAACAGGAATGGACCAAGGGAGGTACGAAGAAATATAGGAGTGTATACACCCTATCCCAGAAGGGATACTTTTACTTCACTCACAAAAACTCCAAAGGGAATTTTGGCCATGGAAGGCATAAGTTTCCCAAAACCACCACCCTTGATTGGAATTCCGGAAAAGCAAAACTTGAACATTTTCTGCGATTACCACAGAGATAGAGGACACAATACTAATGATTGCTATCAGTTGAAAAAGCATATTAAAGAAGCTGTAGCATCAGGAAAGTTAGCTCACCTAGTAAGGGATATCCGTCGGAGCAACCAGGAAAAGTGAAAATCAAGGAAAGAACGATGTGAATGTCATAAACATGATAGCTGGGGGAAAAACCTTAAAAGACCTTAGGAAGAAGAAAGATCAGGCTTGACAAAGGAGCTTACCTTCCCGGTAATCCCTCAAAATAGCCTAACGGACAAACCCATCATACTGGAAGGAATGATAGAAGGTCATCAAATCCGAAGGATCTATGTGGATAGTGGAAGCTCATCAGAAATTATGCACGAACATTGTTTTAGGAGCTTTAACACTAACGTCTGGTCAAGGCTAAGAAAGTATAAAGCTTCGTTGGTAGGGTTCTCAGGCGAAACATATCTCCCCTTGGGGTTGATAGACCTATGGGTAACCATGGGAGAGGCAGGAAGGAACAAAACAATGCTCATGGAATTTGCAATAGCTAAGTGTCGCTCACCATATAATGTCCTGATGGGGAGAACCAGAATGAGAAGTCTTGGAGCGGTAGGCTCGACCATTCACTCCACGATCAAGTTCCTAATGGACCAGGGAGTCGTCACAATGAAAACAAGCAGGGAAGCCCTATAGGAGTACATGCAGTTGGAAAAATGTTGGGCTCGTGGAAAGAAATACAATGGCGTCAGCACATGGAACAAATGTCAAGAATACAGGAACAAGCACTACTGAGAAAAGAACCGATGCTCCTAGAAAATAGGGAAGAGGACGAAAGCATGATAGGAAAAATAGTGATCGACATCATATTGTCAGTCAACTGTAAGCAGTAGCTAATAGACATCCTACGAAAGAATGTGGACGTATTTGCATGGGTAGGATCAGAAAGGACATCCGTACCATGATTCGTCATGGAGCATCAACTGAAAGCATACCCCGTGGCCAAACCAGTGATTCATAAAAAAATGACCAATGACTCCGGACAGAAGACAAGCATTGAAGGAAAAAGTGTTTTGTTGGCTGAAGGAAGGGTCAATCAGAAGGGTCCAGTATCCTGAATGGGTCGCTAATGCAAAACTAATCAAGCTAGCAAATGGTACTTGGTAAGTGCAGATGGACTATTCAAGCCTCAACAAAATTTGCGTCAAGGACATGTTTCCCTTCTCGGTGGAGGAAGAAGAATTGGCATCGCTAATGGGATATCGATACAAGTGTTTCTTACGGCTTCCCAAGGACAATAGCCAGATAAGAATGGCAGAAGACAATAAAGAGAAAACCGGATTCCACACAGAATAAGGAGTATACTATTTCACTCACATGCCAAAAGGACTAAAAAATTTCGCAGCAACACTTCAAAGGATGATGGAAAAGGTGTTAATAACAGAAAGGGCCTAAAATGTGAATAGTATACCTTGAAAGAAATTAGTTTTCGTCTTTATTTGTTTTAGTGACGAGCAAAAGCAAAAAAAAGTCTAGTTCAAGATGTAGAGGAAACATTAAGAAAGCTAAGGATAATGAACATCCGAATCGACCCGAACGAATCCATGATCGGGGTGGAAGAAGGAAAGTTTCTCGGGTACATAATAACGATGGAGGGAATAAGGGCAGATCCAGAAAAGATACAAGCAATAATGCGAAGCCTCACCCCTAAAGATCTGAACCAGATACGAAGCCTATCCCTAAAGCTTACAGCCATCAGCAAGTTCATACCAAAGTTGGCAAAACTCATGCATCCCATTTGAGAAGTTCGAAAGGCATTAGATGCAACAAATGGGCCTGGCTGGACAAATAAGGCTGAGAAAGCCTTCCAGAAGATCAAGAGAAAGTTAAAAAAGCTGCAAACACTGACCATTCCAAAGGAGGGAGAGGTATTACTACTCTGCCTATGTCAAGGAAATGAAACGATAAGCTCCGTGCTATTTTTCGAAAGAACAGAATCCAAGCACCAGTTTCCTATGTAAGCCGACCGTTATAAGGAATAGAAGCATGTTACAGCCCACCAAAAAAGATGGTGCGAGCACTAATCCACACAACAAGGTCCCTAAGGACAACCTTCAGAAAACACAAGGTTAGGGTGGTAACAGATGGTCCGATGGAGGAAATGCTAAAACTCTCCAGAAAGGAAGGACGAATAGCAAAATGGGCAGCCGAACTAAGAACATACGATATCTTATTCATCCGGGAAAAGGAAGTTGAAAGACCAGTAATGAAAAGATTCTGCAGACAAGGAGAACAAGTGCTGGTAGTGCCAGATGCAAATGAAGAAGAAACATCTAAACTAGGTGCGAAGCTTCAAGCAGAGTTAACCCCAACACCAAGGGCGTGGCGGTTATACCTGAGCAGTGAAACAATCAAAGAAGGTTCTGGCGTAGGAATGATCCTAATTAACCCAGATGCAAAAACATGCTCATATACCATCCGTTTGAACTTTAATACACCTAACCACATCATGAATTACGAGGCACTATTAGCAAGATTGGTTGCCTCTGCTGGAAAAGGTATGAAAGACTTACATGTCTTTATTGATTCACAAATATTGGTTGACCAAATGGAAGGAATCAGAATACCAGCAACGGAACAAGAGAAGAGGTACAGGGAAGAGATAATAGATGCAACGACCCTATTCCACAAGTTTCGGATCACACATCTTCCCAAAATCTTGAACCCCAAAGCAGAAATGTTAACCGGACTTGCAACCATACAATTGGAATTCCTCAATCAAGAAGTGTCGGTGGGTATCAAAACAACACCAACGGTCGAGATGAAAAGTGATGAGAAAGAAAGAAGAGCAACATGCAAAATGCCAATGGGTAAACCAAATTACAATTGGGAAACTAGTGGAAGCAACTAAGTGAACTTGTAACGGCAACACATCTAATAGCATTATTTAAACCATCCGAGGTAGCTATTTTCAAAGTGTTGGCTCACCTTGGAGGGCTCATATATTTTATATTAAAGCACTTGGTTTTTAGTTATTCTTTTTCTTTTAAGAATTAAATTCATGTTGCTTCATAACAATGATGCGAACACGAAGCATGATAAGCTCCGGAAGGCTCGCTACCTCCGGGTGATGTTAAAACAACAAACACACCCCATAAACATGAAACACATATGAGAAGGCAAAGTTGAAATATGAAAACTTTGGCATAGGCTGGAAGAGGAGTTACGATGATATCCTCCTTCCGAGCAAATAACTTCGACGAATAACAATGTCGTAGAGGAAACATGTACCAATTAACACCAATGAAAAGGAATGAGGGCAACATGTAATGTGTACGAATATAGAAGATAAACATTTACCCTGGCATATGGACGGTGACAGATGGAAACATCCGAACCAACCCAAAACAATATCACTGGGCTAAACTGTTAGATATCAAAATTCACGATCTCGGGAGGTCGGGGAAGCTCAATGTATGAATAAGCCATAATAGAGAGAGAGAGAGAGAGAGTATTTTCACAATTTCTAAAACTTTATTAAAAGATAAAATGAAAGGAAAATACAATTTTGAGCTTCACCCTCTAATGTTGATTAGAGGGGAGTATTTATAGGCAAAACACAAGGACACTTTGGACTAATTACACTTTTAGTCCTTGTGTTTTAACTTAAACATAAACTAGTGTAATTTCCATATAGTCACCATATTTTTAATCCTAACAATCTTTCCCCAATGTGGTGGCATATGGAATTACTTACAATGTATCCTACAAGTACAAATAGCTAAAGATATTTGCAGTTTGCTTTATCTTCAACATGTTCTTTAGCTTATATCATTTCTTCACTTGTAGAGAATACAATATAATATGTATAAACTGAGTTGATTTCCCCCCAGTTCATACCACATGTCTTTAAGCAGTTCAACTGCTTCCCCCTAAACAGACAACCATTCGAAGCAAATATGAAACTTTGATGTAGTTGACTATCTTCTAACTTTAGCAGTGAAGCTCGCGACGGCATTGGTAGAAGAAGAGTAAACCACTCTTCGCAACAATCTGACCTTCTTCAGTGAGGATTCGTAGCAATCCATTTAGGGGAAAATGCACGTCTTTCACATAAATAACTCATAGAAGATAGAAACTATAACCTCCAAGTCAATTAAGTATTGGATGTTGTATACACCAAATTCAATTAAGTCCCAGATGTAAACATTTCTTCCCCCTGATTGTTGCATCTATCGAACACTCTTCCCCTGATTATATTCGATGACCATCAAAATAATCACAATTCGGTTACGTCTGAATGTTCGATAGAGAAGTCATGTGTGAAGTCTCTTCTCCTCAGACTTATTCAATTCCAATCTCGTATTCTGTCAGCTTTTTGTAATAATTACTGATGGAGAAGATTTGGTATAACAAACTTGATGTTGAAGTAGAATAACTCAAACTTGTGACTTATGACTTGTGCTATCCATGATAAAGAACGATGAGGAGAACTCGCACTACACTTTGTTGAATCTCTAAGTACTCTATACACCTCAACCAACCAACCATCAAGTATAAGTAGTACGACACCTCTTGACTAATTCCACAACCGAATGTGGTGATAGCTTACCTTGTGAGCCATTAAGAACCAACTTCTGCGTTTATAGATCTCACACAAATAACTAGATTAGCCAAGTCATCATCATAATTGGTTATAAGCTCGAACAAGTTATCTTAAAAAAGTCATCATCCAACCAACCCTGACTTTTAAGATATGATAACTACACGCATCCGTGAAATTCAACTTCAACTTTAAATAAATGATAACGAATCATCCCCGTAATTAATTTTTCCGGTTAAATCCTGAGACTAGCCTTTTTAACGGTTTTCGTGAATCTTTAATAAGGATCTTTTAAGTGAAACGTGATGTTCGTGTTTTAGCTATAACAATTCAATCCATGTATACAACATGTGCAACCCAAGTTTTAAACATTTCAGCCCAAACCTGTTGTTAAGCATCTCAATTAGAATCCAGTGCAATCATATTTATCACTCCAACCCATTTTAGTTGTCTTTGACCCGACCCATAAACTCATGTATACAATTGTAACTCATAACCCTACACACTCATTCAACCCTAATCTCAAACACAGATAATTCCGCCCCTTTAATATTCATCTCTCCCACGCAACCATAACAAAAAATTCCATCTTTATCACTCAATCTCAAAACTTAAATCAATCTCTTTCACTCAAACAGACCTTCACAAATCGTTCACTCTCCAAAAAATACATCCACCATAAACTTCCATCCTTATTTCTCCACTGACAGAAATACACGCCCCCAACTGTGATAACACATCTCACATCTTAATCAGATAGTGAAGCAAACATTAGTAGTCCATCGACAACACAAAACCAGTTTTAATTCACTCTTGCTTGAATCTTGAAGACGCACAAAGATCCCACGTTATTAAGGCTTCAAGATCTCTACAAAGAGGTCTCGGGTAGGTTGTTGTTCTTTTTATGCATTTTTTTCAGATCGAAATTAAGAGATGATAAGGACAATCTTGTTCTTGGTTACTCTATATGATTTTTCGAACAGTGAAAAGAAGTACGGCTTCTTATAGATCGATGATGAGTATTTTCTTGTGTTTCTGATCTTTTAGAGGTCACATCTTTAATGTAAAACAATAAATGAAAAGATTCTGAGATCTTGTTGTGTTGATGTAATGAGATTGAGATAGTAGATGTTGTGAAGATGAGTTGATGTAAATTGTAAGGAGGTGATGAGATTTAGGATAGCTTGGATTTGCTTGTGTTATCTTGTTGGTGTTGTAAATCAGTGAGAGTCAGTGTCGGGTTGAAACTCTGTTTCATCTCCACTCATGTTGTTTCTTTTTTTTGATAAGATGTAAACTCGGTGTCGAGATTTAATATCGATATCGAGTTTGTAAATTTAGAACAAATCGAGTTTGACCAACCAAAAGTCAACATCTATTTTTACTTTCGAAAATGTTAACAAATGGTTGTTTTTCTTTCCTTCATTTCATTCTCAACAAAAAACATTTTCAGAAGTCATTTTTGGAATAAGCAGTTAGAGTACCGAGTTTGACCATTGACCAAAAGTCAACGTCGAATTTGACTTCCGAAAATGATAGATCTAGAATTACTTCCAAATTTGATGTTTAATTAGTTTCGAAAATGCGAAATCAGCAGTTAAACAACATCTTATGATCGAATCTGACCGAGTTTGTTCTTACGATAAAACCGTAAGCAGCCAAACTCGATCAACTTACACATATCGAAAATAACAACTAAACTGTTAAACTATGAAATAAGCTGTTAAAAACGAATAAGTTGCTGAACTTATATATAAACCATACTGAGCAGAATCTGAACTGAAATAAGCTCTAATAAGCTGCCGAATCGAATCTGGACTAAATAAGCTGTAATAAGCTGATCAGAATAAGCTGTAAAACATCACGAACCGCTTGTGCAACTCTGATACCACTTGTTAGATATCAAAATTCACGATCTCGGGAGGTCGGGGAAGCTCAAAGTATGAATAAGCCATAATAGAGAGAGAGTATTTTCATAATTTCTAAAACTTTATTAAAAGATAAAATGAAAGGAAAATACAATTTTGAGCTTC